>NIVC01004187.1:7500-56115 GCA_002269645.1 Macrostomum lignano | reverse complement strand
CAGTAAAGCTTGTCTGCGTATATAAACAGGCGGAAGAATGGCTTTGGTATTCATACGAGCGGACTGTTAAGATTATGAAGACCTGCGGCTATTGAAAATTAGCATACAGCGGTAAACATTAATTCAGCTGCTTCTTAGTTTACATACTGGTAGTTTCCTTCAATGTTGAAATCGGGCCCGAAGGCTTGAAACACTGTCAGATTCCTATCATGTCGTCGGAGACGCGCATGACGTCTCAAAAGCTACACTTCGCTCAGTGTCGCACAGTCCTGCGTCGCTGGCCGCGTAGATGGTACATGCACGCTGATCAAGATTCGAGCTCCACGCGGTCACTGATATAGATCATGCATGGCAGTGGCTGGTCCTCAGCTTCAGGCAGTTTACACGTGCTTGCGCGATGACCTGCGAGACTGAACGATAAACACAACAGCACAACTACACCCCAAAGCAGCGGGCGAGAATGCTACGGATAATCGCTTTAGCTTCGTGCATGCACAGGCCAGACACGTCTATAGTCGAGTGCTATTTTGGTGTTCTAAAAGATGAAGCCTGCCTATCCGCCACAGTTGCGGGTCTACAAACCATCAACAAGGAGACCTGCAACCAGCAGCGATCCACGCATTTGACTGGTGAAATCTATTTCTGCCAACAAACTACAACAAAATTAGCAAGAGACAAAACAACAGTTTTAGGTCAGTGTAGCAGGGGAGCCGTAGCCTAGTGGTCCATCGCGGCGCTCTGATGTGCCAGCGGCCCAGGCTCGGTTCCAAGTGCAGTCACATTAATCTGGGACTAAATTGGAATCTCGGCTTCGGCTCTATATAATGACTCGTAGTGTTAATTCTACTGCTTGAAGCCGTAAAATATTTTAACCTGTCTATGGTCGCACCTTATGGCTGAAGGAATTTGACGAGGGGAAGCAAATGGATACCCAGTTTGGCCATAGACAACAAAACCAAAATCATTGTCACTTGTCACTTGTCGCTTGTCACTTGTCGCTTGTCAACTTGTCACTTGTCACTTGTCGCTTGTCAACTTGTCACTTGTCACTTGTCGCTTGTCAACTTGTCACTTGTCGCTTGTCGCCTGTCGCTTGTCGCTTGTCAACTTGTCACTTGTCACTTGTCGCTTGTCAACTTGTCACTTGTCGCTTGTCACTTGTCGCTTGTCACTTGTCGCTTGTCAACTTGTCACTTGTCACTTGTCGCTTGTCAACTTGTCACTTGTCACTTGTCGCTTGTCAACTTGTCACTTGTCGCTTGTCGCTTGTCGCTTGTCGCTTGTCGCTTGTCGCTTGTCACTTGTCGCTTGTCAACTTGTCACTTGTCGCTTGTCGCTTGTCACTTGTCACTTGTATTTTATTCATAAAAACGGCCCTAGCGAAACGCAGAGTGGTTAAGTAAAGCCACAGTTAACTCATGTTGCCAAATTTTAACTGGATACTGCTCTACATTTAAGTCACTGAGGACGCTTCTAACGGTCTTGATTACTCGCAGTCCTTTACAAAGGGGAACTGATTCACTTTACGCGGATTTTAGCAGACTCTTGGACTTTTATAGCGTTCCTTAAGATGGGCGGACTAGCCATGTATGGCTTGAGCATGCAGTGAGCTCAGCTTCCTTTCCTGCCTGTCTCCCACCCATCATTTGCTTCTAAATACCCTTCAGATTGAGGCCAGCCAGTCCCTCTGCACCCAGCACTCCTCATCAGTTCAACTGTGAGCCCGATCTATACCGCATTCTTTGATCCTGTCAAGAGGAGAGCCACCTCGAGGGGTTACTGACTTAATGGAAGCCGCGGCTTATGCGCTGGCTAAAACAGATTGCAGTATTCCTCAGTAGCGGCGAACCGAATAATCAAAAAAGCTGCTAAGATTGAAGCCCCGATCAGCCTCGAGTCCGGAGCCTCTTATTGGCTCCCGTCGCTTCGTCAAATCCTTGCTCTCGGGCCTTTGGAGTCAGCGGAGCTGATAACTCGCTCAACATCTACGATGCAGTCTCAAGCCACACCCAGATTTTCAGAGTCTCAACTTCAACCAAAGGCTGTAAATCATGTTCGAGCTAGTCAAGTTCTCTGGCAACTGCTCGCAGGTTATCAACGGAACGGATGAGGCTGCTAACGATTCGCGTGGCGAGTTTAAAGGCGTTTTCAAACTGGCAATCATCTTGATTGGGTCGATGAACCTTGTGCTCAACTCAATCTGCTTCTGCGTGTTCCTGCGCCACCGGCAGAAAGAGACGATCATGCGCCTGCTGCTGCTGTTTCTGTCCGCCACGGAGATGCTCGCCAGCTTCGGCATGACCAGCGTGGAGGTGCTGCGCGGCCTGACGGAGATTGCACGCGACCACGTCTTCTACGCGTCCTTCGCCGTCGCCAAGGCGACCATCGGCTACCTGAGCGCGGCCTGGGTGCTGGCCAACTCGGCCCTAATGGCCCGCAACTGGTGCATCGTGCTGATCGCTGCCACTCGCAGCGAGGTGGTGCTCCGGCCGTTCGCCCGCAACACCGGCCGCTGCTTCAGCCGCCGCCTGGTGGTGGCGAATTTCGCCTGCATCGTCGGGCTCGGGCTGGCGTTCGGGCTGCCCAAGGCATCGCAGGAGGAGTTCCACTACTGCGCCGAGACACGCCGGATTTTCAACCGGGTGCCGCTGCTGCCGTTCGCCGGCTACAACGAGTTCTGCCTGGCCTCCATGTTCTTCCAGGCGGTGCTGCCCGTGCTGGCTGTGGGCGTCGCCTCCGTTGCCATGACGATGGGGCTGCGCCGGCACCAGCAGGGCCAGCAGGGTGGCCTGAACCCCAGCCAGCTGCAGTGCAACAAGGCCACCAGGACTGTACAGGTGCTGCTGCTGGCCTTCGTGAGCATGGAGCTGCCCATGTTCGTCATGGTGCTGGTGGGCCTGCGGCTGCCGGAGGAGAGCCGGTTCTGGGACGTGTTCATGAGCTACGCCATGGAGGTGGCCAACCTGTGCATCAACCTGGACTCCACCTGCAACTTTTTTGTCTACATGTTCACCAACTCCGCCTTCAGAGATGTCGTCCTGCGAAGGCGTGGCGGCGGCCGAGGTGGAGGCGACAACAGGCAGCGGCAGCTCCTTCAGCTGCAGCAGCATCGGCAGCAGGCCTTGCTGCGTGGGAAATCGCCAAGCAATGGCTAGGTTAAACAAAAAATCAAGCTTAAGAAAAGGCAAAAACTCTCTTTATTTTGCTTTGCTTCGACAAGAATTCTGTTTTTAAATTTTTTTATTATGGCTTGAACAACCTCCGATTCGTTCCTGTTTTCTGTTTGGCTCTCTGCACTTGATGATCCCGCTCGCAAGGCCAAGTGAATTCCCATAAATCCCCCCCATCCCTCGACTGATGTGATTCACTCAGCTTTGGTTACAAAAATAAAATAACCCAGACTTTGTCTCCAAACCTCTTGAATGTCTGTGAATAGCGTCTCCGCTGCATTATTGAACTGATTATAAAGAAGAAAAAATCGAACCTAGTCCAAGGCCTCAGCTTGCTCGCTGTTGTACTTTAGTGCCGCGTTTAGTCTCCATTTGTGGCGCGCCATCTTCAGACATAAAATTCAGATTTTTTTTGTTTCCCATTTTCGACTCAAGGCCCCGATGCGGCATGGGGTCAGATTACTGTGCCATTACTGCCCTTCTTCACGATAAAAGCAATCGCTCGAGGGGGGGGCTAAGGGCTTAGCGCAACTGCTTTGTCACAGACGATACCTGCATGCAGGTGCAAGAGCGCCAAATACGTATAGATTGAATTGCTGCAAATTCTGTCTTTAAAAAGGCTGAAAAGTTGACAAAACAACAGTTTTTATTCATATTAGTACATTTGTATTGTAAAAGTCATGCAACAAGCCCAGCCAGAACCCCAGCCCCAGGGTTAGAGCGTCGGATTCACGACTTGAAGGTCGGGGGTTCGATTTCCGATCCCACTGTAACAATTTGTGTCCTTGAGCTAGGCTTTTAACTCTGCACCGCTTCAGTTCACCCAGCTGTAAAATGGGTGCCAGCATTAGCTGGGGTAATTGAGGGTGTGTGTGGCGACCCTCCAGTCCTTGGACTGAACAGCCGTAGGCAGCTTTCAGATGCGCCGCGCAATAGCTGCGGCTGAGCTGTCGGTTGCACATCTGCTACACTTGAGGCAGGTGTAATCAATTATTATTACTATTATTATTAAAAGTCAGAGTTTGTTGGCATATAAACTGCCTCGCTGTTATTGATTGTGATGAAAAACGTATTCTTTTCCTATCTCCGCAGTGTGTTTTTTTCTAGGAAATCGGCCTTCAAAAACTTACACGATCTTTGAGTTTTACGCCCTGTTATGCTACAGTGGTCCTTGGCTGCGCTCTTACTGCTCTCTATCTATTTCATCTCGTGTGCCCTTTCTATGCCCTTTATATTGATGCTTTTGCAGGCTTCTCAACTATGGAGTCACATTAATAAATACGGTTTGGCTCTGAGCTATTTCGCTTGCTCGTCTCTTTTCGCTTGCAAATATTTCGTGAACTGTGAGCTTGTCCGGACTAGCAGAGCCAAACAATCAATACAATTGCGGATCGTGACCGAGGCCAGGTGCTTCAGGCGGAGCCGTGTGTCCATGCCGAGCACAAAAGGCAACTTGGGCTGCCCGCTCTCGATATGACTTCCTTCCTTAGCCTTGAGTCTCTGCCATGCGGAGCAGGGCCAATCAAGCTGGGGCTCCACATCCGGTATGCGGAAAGACTCGCAGGTTTGATGCACGGCCGGAGTTAGCGAGCGAATGCTCACTTCAGCCGCCTAAGCGGCAGGCTTGAAAGCCACTTCCTCTTAAGCTGTCGTCTCAGATGATATTGATGGAAACGGACTGCCCTCTCTGCAGGCTGCCCCGACAGGGCTGCGTTCTCATTCCATAATTTCAAATAGATAATAAAAAACCGACGGTAACAACCGAAAATAGGTGCTGCGACTTCCGCTAACAGGTGCTGCGACATCCGCTAACAGGTGCTGCGACATCCGCTAACAGGTGCTGCGACATCCGCTAACAGGTGCTGCGACATCCGCTAACAGGTGCTGCGACATCCGCTAACAGGTGCTGCGACTTCCGCTAACAGATGCTGCAACTTCCGCTAACAGATGCTGCGACATCCGCTAACAGATGCTGCGACTTCCGCTAACAGATGCTGCGACTTCCGCTAACAGATGCTGCGACTTCCGCTAACAGATGCTGCGACTTCCGCTAACAGATGCTGCGACTTCCGCTAACAGATGCTGCGACTTCCGCTAACAGATGCTGCAACTTCCGCTAACAGATGCTGCGACTTCCGCTAACAGATGCTGCGACTTCCGCTAACAGGTGCTGCGACTTCCGCTAACAGGTGCTGCGACTTCCGCTAACAGGTGCTGCGACTTCCGCTAACAGGTGCTGCTGAGACTTTCACAGATTCAGTTTTTCCGACAGAAGGTTTAATTGGCATATAATATTTGAGCCATGAAACAAAGCACTATATAATAATAAGCATAATAATGAAAGGTCCTGGAGTAGAGTCAAAATAAGTAACCGTTAATGCTGCTCAGATTCACAAAGGTCATAAATAATTTTGTTCATTGAGATTTAGTCTTTTATCCGCTCGTGTTGGGGACTGAGACAGCATTGATTTATTACTGATCAACACAGAGACAAGGCTTGCGATCTGTGTGACTGAGAAAACTATACAATGGAACAGCTAAGAATGAATTAATTAAATCAAGGATACTCATAAGTACATAAGTACATGTAGTAGGGGTAAACTGGCTGCAGAGTGACAATCGGGACAGAGTGACAATCGGGACAGAGTGACAATCGGGACAGAGTGACAATCGGGACAGAGTGACAATCGGGACAGAGTGACAATCGGGACAGAGTGACAATCGGGACAGAGTGACAATCGGGACAGAGTGACAATCGGGACAGAGTGACAATCGGGACAGAGTGACAATCGGGACAGAGTGACAATCGGGACAGAGTGACAATCGGGACAGAGTGACAATCGGGACAGAGTGACAATCGGGACAGAGTGACAATCGGGACAGAGTGACAATCGGGACAGAGTGACAATCGGGACAGAGTGACAATCGGGACAGAGTGACAATCGGGACAGAGTGACAATCGGGACAGAGTGACAATCGGGACAGAGTGACAATCGGGACAGAGTGACAATCGGGACAGAGTGACAATCGGGACAGAGTGACAATCGGGACAGAGTGACAATCGGGACAGAGTGACAATCGGGACAGAGTGACAATCGGGACAGAGTGACAATCGGGACAGAGTGACAATCGGGACAGAGTGACAATCGGGACAGAGTGACAATCGGGACAGAGTGACAATCGGGACAGAGTGACAATCGGGACAGAGTGACAATCGGGACAGAGTGACAATCGGGACAGAGTGACAATCGGGACAGAGTGACAATCGGGACAGAGTGACAATCGGGACAGAGTGACAATCGGGACAGAGTGACAATCGGGACAGAGTGACAATCGGGACAGAGTGACAATCGGGACAGAGTGACAATCGGGACAGAGTGACAATCGGGACAGAGTGACAATCGGGACAGAGTGACAATCGGGACAGAGTGACAATCGGGACAGAGTGACAAAGAATACACAAGCAGCCAGTGCAAAATTAGCCCTGCCTGCAGGTA
Organism: Macrostomum lignano; assembly: GCA_002269645.1. Taxonomy (NCBI): domain Eukaryota; kingdom Metazoa; phylum Platyhelminthes; family Macrostomidae; genus Macrostomum; species Macrostomum lignano. Next base: position 49,448 of record NIVC01004187.1, on the reverse strand, counting down.
TGCAGCAATCAATACTGAAAAAAGACAACATAAAACGGGATCTATGGATAATCTCAAGCTCGGGCGACATTATTTTCTCTCGGATTTAGTTTGCAACTTGATTTTCTCTTGCTTGAGCACCGGCAACTGAGCTCTGAAATCTGAAGCAGCCAGGCCGTTCCGGGAACTCATCGACTGGCCGTAAATTAGGCGGATCATCCTGGCGCTGGCTGAGCGGATTGCGAATCCGAAGTCCCAGTAATTAACTCTGCTCTGAGATCCCCAGCCAGGACCCCTCGTATCCCTGTAGCAGCTCCTAATTTCCTCCAAGTCTTAGAAGAAAAAGATTTCCCCCAGAGTCGCCTTCCCCTTCCAGACTTGGAGGCAGAGCGGCATGCAGATGGGGAGACAAGTTCGACAAGAAAATGAGGTAGTGGCAGAGACTGGAATTCCCCCCTTCATCAATACGCGGCAGGAAATGGGCTGGCTGCATTATAAAGGTCAGAGAAAGGGGTAGTGAGGTTCAGGACGAGAATAGTCTGAGATGCAAAGAGATGAGAGAGAGAGAGAGAAGTAGAAGTGGCTTGAGAGCCAGACTAATAGAGGAGAATTTAATAGAATTCGGGGACGGTAGAGAGAGACAGGGAGACAGAGAGACAGGGAGACAGAGAGACAGGGAGACAGAGAGACAGGGAGACAGAGAGACAGGGTGACAGAGAGACAGGGTGACAGAGAGACAGGGTGACAGAGAGACAGGGTGACAGAGAGACAGGGTGACAGAGAGACGGGGTGACAGAGAGACAGGGTGACAGAGAGACAGGGTGACAGAGAGACAGGGTGACAGAGAGACAGGGTGACAGAGAGACAGGGTGACAGAGAGACAGGGTGACAGAGAGACAGGGTGACAGAGAGACGGGGTGACAGAGAGACAGGGTGACAGAGAGACAGGGTGACAGAGAGACAGGATGACAGAGAGACAGGGTGACAGAGAGACAGGGTGACAGAGAGACAGGGTGACAGAGAGACAGGGTGACAGAGAGACAGGGTGACAGAGAGACAGGGTGACAGAGAGACGGGGTGACAGAGAGACAGGGTGACAGAGAGACAGGGTGACAGAGAGACAGGATGACAGAGAGACAGGGTGACAGAGAGACAGGGTGACAGAGAGACAGGGTGACAGAGAGACAGGGTGACAGAGACAGGCTGACAGAGAGACGGTGTGACAGACAAGGTGAGAACAGGAGAGCAGGATAGTAGAGACAGGATAGTCTCCTGCTGCACTACTTGTAGTAGCTGATCTAATTTGGTTCAGAAAGAACTTAATGCGCTTTTATCGATGCGTTTTTTTCCGAGAGGTCGAGGCTGGAAGCGCTAGAGCGGCAGGCTCACTATTATCTATTATTGTTAAGAGTTTGGCCGCATGGGCGCTCTGGCCGCTGCCGGAAATCAAGGCGACCCGCAACCAGCTTCCTGAAGGAAGCCAGCGAAGAAGCGGACAGTCATGCACACCCTGGCTGCTCTGCCCTATGCAACTTTGTTGTTTTTTCCTTAATCGATGTACAAGAGCTCCGCTTCCAGTCCAGATCTCTAGCTTCGAGGACGGTCCATGACTGGTATCTGCGTTCCATCGGTAGACAAAACATTTAGGCAATAAAGCAATCGGTGGCGCAGCGGGCACTGATTACCCCAACGGCGAATTTGTGCGCGCTCGCTTCGCCTTCGACAGGCAGGCCATGAGGAAACCCTGCATTGCCGAACTGCCTTTTTTGCGAAGCGAGCTGCTCCCCCTGGCGGCTGCCGGCAAATTGCATCCCGATGTCCCGGGGCCAACGCTAGATGTCGCCCAGCATTCCGGGAGAAATCCAGATTTTTAATATCCAATTTTTATCTTTGCGGAATCGAATCGGCTGTATCACTGAAGGGTCGGCATCGCTGCATCTGGCTCATGCAGCCGAATGCAGGTCTGGTTGAAAGTTTTTCGCTGTTTTCCTCGCTATTGTTGTTTGCTATTCTCAATGCTGCATGCCTCAGTTGGCTGAGTGCTGGTCATGATTCAGCTGCTCTCTCTTCATCTCACTCTCTTCTCCCCCCCTCTCTCTCTCCCTCCTCTCCATCCCTCTCTTTTCTCCCTCTCTTCTTCTTCCTCTCTCCCCCTATCGGCTCTCCCTCTCTCTCCCCCCTCTCTCCTCTTCTCCCTCTCCCTCCCAGAGCAGAGAGAGCAGAAGAGAACAACAGAGAGCAGGAGAGACCAGAGAGAACAACAGAGAGAACAACAGAGAGCAGGAGAGACCAGAGAGAACAACAGAAAGAACAACAGAGAGAACAACAGAGAGCAGGAGAGACCAGAGAGAACAACAGAAAGAACAACAGAGAGAACAACAGAAAGAACAACAGAGAGAACAACAGAGAGCAGGAGAGACCAGAAAGAGCAACAGAGAGAACAACAGAGAGCAGGAGAGACCAGAGAGAACAACAGAGAGAACAACAGAGAGCAGGAGAGACCAGAATGAACAACAGAGAGAACAACAGAGAGCAGGAGAGACCAGAGAGAACAACAGAAAGAACAACAGAGAGAACAACAGAGAGCAGGAGAGACCAGAAAGAACAACAGAGAGAACAACAGAGAGCAGGAGAGACCAGAGAGAACAACAGAGAGAACAACAGAGAGCAGGAGAGACCAGAATGAACAACAGAGAGAACAACAGAGAGCAGGAGAGACCAGAGAGAACAACAGAAAGAACAACAGAGAGAACAACAGAGAGCAGGAGAGACCAGAAAGAACAACAGAGAGAACAACAGAGAGCAGGAGAGACCAGAGAGAACAACAGAGAGAACAACAGAGAGCAGGAGAGACCAGAATGAACAACAGAGAGAACAACAGAGAGCAGGAGAGACCAGAAAGAACAACAGAGAGCAGGAGAGACCAGAGAGAACAACAGAGAGCAGGAGAGACCAGAGAGAACAACAGAGAGAACAACAGAGAGCAGGAGAGACCAGAATGAACAACAGAGAGAACAACAGAGAGCAGGAGAGACCAGAGAGAACAACAGAGAGAACAACAGAGAGCAGGAGAGAGCAGAGGATCAAGTTGCAGACAATGCGTATTGCAGACATCGGATAAGAGTTGAAGTGATCAGATAAAACAAATGAAAAGTGGAAACCTGATTCTTAATCAAATAAGAATCAGGATAGCATTGCTATTAAAATCTTGAGGCTTTCTCAACAGACTAATGCTTTATAAAAGGAATTAATCTGAAACGGCTCTTGGTAAATTGCAGACTGAAATTGGTGTAATTTGTAACTTTGTGCCACCTATCTGGCATGTAGCTAAATAGGAAATGTACTTCTTTCACAGTCAGTTCAACAGCAAATTTAGGGGCTGAATTGTGGCGGCTTTGTGAATTCATGGCGGACACAAAGAGACCAGGACACTAAGTGGAGCGAGTGACGCTTGGTGGAGTGACGCTTGGTGGAGTGACGCTTGGTGGAGTGACGCTTGGTGGAGTGACGCTTGGTGGAGTGACGCTTGGTGGAGTGACGCTTGGTGGAGTGACGCTTGGTGGAGTGACGCTTGGTGGAGTGACGCTTGGTGGAGTGACGCTTGGTGGAGTGACGCTTGGTGGAGTGACGCTTGGTGCAGAGATATTGGATACAGACATTTAGCAGCACAGAATGTTTAGCAGTGGAATTTCGTAGATTGACACCTTGCAGAGTTGACACCTGGTAAAGTGACACCTAATTAGTGACACCTGGTAAAGTGATACCTGGTAAAGTGACACCTGGTAGAGTGACACCTGGTAGAGTGACACCTGGTAGAGTGACACCTGGTAGTGTGACACCTGGTAGAGTGACACCTGGTGCAACGAAGTTTGGTCTAGATAAATCTGATGGAATAAACATTTAGTGCCGTGGGATTTGGTGATCTAACATTTGACGGTGTGACATCTCATGGAGCGATATTTAGTGAAGTGACATTGGGGCAAAATGAAAAATGTGTTTAAAAAATGACGGAGAATTTTGATTCTCGCCAATTACAGCAATGGGGTGATTCGCAAAATATTTCAAAAGTATCTGCTTTCAATGTCAGTACAATGCAAGTACATTGCAGTGAGGAAATTCCTCCCATAGTCTTTAGACTGCTTAAAAACAAATCTGAGTTTTCTCGCTAATTTTACAGCTCAAAGTTAAGCAGTATGATCGGTTCCATCGAGTTTCGTTTCCATCGATCGCGCGCAGTCGCTGGCTTCTATAAAATGCAAGCACGGCAGCGAGGGGGGGGGGCACGGAGACGACAGGGCATTAAACAGTGGAATGGTTTTTTCTCTAGCTAGAGGTCCTTCCATGAATCTGATATGAAGTTTCGGAGGCAGAACCACGCGCTGACCTCGTGATTGTTATCGCGTTATAAAAAAGGATAGAATTGTCATTGACCTTGGACAATCATGCGCAAGTTGCCTGATCGATGTTGACCTAGGAAAATCCGTTGCGGGGTTTCCAATTACTGGGAAGTAAAGCGCGTACTAGTATACTAAGCAGACGTCATGTGATCGACATTGACCTTGGCGAATTACGCCATACATTAGACACGGGTCACGTGATCATCAGAAAGCAACAGCTCGGCCGGAGGCTCCGAGGGCTCCTCCGGCATCGTCGCTAGCCTCGGCTGGGGAGTCGCCTTCAATGCCGGCTCAGCAGCTCCGTTTCGGCCCATGCCGACGCAGTCGCTCCGCCGTCGGCTGCTCTCAGCTGGCCTCCAGTTTCGTCGAGTCGTTGCCCAGCCGCTTAGCAGCCTGTCGGGGTCCTGAGATTGGTCGCGGCGTCGGCAGCAGCGGCGCTGCAGAACGGCCGATCGGAACATCGAGTTGGTGGTCATGTAGATGATAAAGTTGCAGGTGGAGTCCAGATTAACGCAGAGGTTGGCGATGCCAATGGCGTAGGTGACGGCCGCGTCCCAGAACGGGTTGCCCTCCTCTACCCGGGTGCCGATGAGCACGAACAGAAACATGGGCGTCTCCATGCAGACGAAAGCGATGAGCAGAATCTGGATGGTGCGGGTCGCCTTGCTGTGCTGCGCGCTGGCGCCGCTAAATCCGACGCCGCTGGTGCCGCCACCGCCGCCGCGCTCGTTGAGTTGATCGTTCCGACCCCGACTGCGCCGCAAGCCGATTGTCATGGCAACGGAGGCCACAGCTACGATGGCCACGGGCAGCACAGCCTGCAGGAACATGGTGACCACATAGAACTCCGAGTAATACTCGAATGGCTTCAAGTCGTTTTTGGCAAAAATCCGCCCCGTGTCCTCGCAGAAGTTGAAGCCCTCCTGGAAGGCCTTCGGCACGGCGGAAGCCAGGCCCAACAGCACGATGACCGCCGAGGTGGCCACCAGAGTTCGATGGCCGAAGAAGCGGCCGGTGTTGCGGGAGAAGGGGCGCAGGACGGCCTCGCAGCGGCTCACGGCGATCAGCACCACCGACCAGTTGCGGGCGATGATGAAGGCGTTCGCCATCACCCAGGTGATCGTCAGGAAGTTCACGATGCCGCGGGGCACCTGAGCGGACGGATAGTGGATCCGGGAGCCGACCACCTCCAGCAGGATGCGCACCGTCTCCACGCTGGTCATGCCGAATGACGTCAGCATCTCATTGAAGGACAGGATGAGCAGCAGCAATCGCACGGTGGAGTCTCTCTGCTTGTGGCAGAGGAAGACAAAAAAGCACAGGCAGTTCAGCACGAGGTTGACGCAGCCGAGCAGCACGAAGGAGCCTTTGATGAGGCCGAGGCTGAGCGGCCCGGCCAAGCTGACGTTGCTGCAGTTCTCCGAGAGCGAATGCAGATGAAACATTTCCTGATTCTGTCTGCTGGCAGGAGTTGCTACTAAAAGGAAATGGAGATTGGTAGAGAGCGCTACTGCAAAGAAACTCTTCCGAGCTTTATTCTGCTTCTGCTCCTCTGGAGGACTCGGCCATTGGCCAAGGTAGGATTCCGGCCGGGCCAATGGACACGTCACCTGCTATCACCATACAGTTCTACAGATAATAAAGTAATTCTTTCATTTTAAACCATTGAATGTGTCGCTCTCCCTCTCCCGCACCCTCTCCCTCACCCTCTCCCTCTCACTCTCCCACCCCTCCCCCTCCACTCTCACTCCCTCCCCCTCCACTCTCACTCCCTCCCCCTCCACTCTCACTCCCCCTCCACTCTCACTCTCTCCCCTCCACTCCCTCTCCCTCTCCCTCTCCCTGACCCCTCTTCCTCACTCTATCCCTCACACTCACCCCTCTCTCTCTCTCCCTTTCCTTCTCCCTCCTCCTCTCTTCCTTCCCCTCCCTTTCTTTTCCCTATCCTTCTCCCCTCTCTTTTCTTGTCCTCTCAATCTCCCTCTCCCTCTCTTCTCTCCCTCCCTGGCGCACAGGTTCAGGAACCCCTTTGGACAGTGACAGCCCAGTTCATCTTTATCTTCTCGCTTTTTAATCTCATTCTCCCTCCACCCTCTACCCTCCTTCACTCTCCCTCTCTGCATTTCATGCTCTGTTCTGTGCACTTTACAAGCCAACTCCATTCAAGACAAAGAGAAAAGAAAGACGACTTCAGAAAATGTAATTTTCCCGGCACAGAAGAAAAAAACTGAAGTGTCAGCCCGACAGTTACCCGCACAATCCAGCATTGCCATCGCAGAGAGTCAACGAGGGCCAAGGACTCCTAATCGGCTTCCAGTCCACCGATTCATTGATTTCTGGGAGGCGGCCACCGTCTCAAAGGCGAATTTTTCTGCAGCGGCGGCGTCAGTCCTTTGCCCCCCCCCCCCCGATCTAAAAACTTGCTGAAGAGAAGTGGGCTCAGAGTTCTTCTGTGTAGCTCAGCTCAGCGGGCTGATCCTCCTACCTGCATTCTCTCCAGGTCAAGTGGAGAGCTTTGGAGATGCCAGCAGAGTTGAAGTCCAGTGCATCAGGATGATTGCCAAGTCACCAGCTATGGGCGCTATGTGTAGCCAAACAAAGGCGAAGGACAGAGGAACTTCATTGTAAAAAAGTACAAAGCAAGCATGCTGCTTGTCAGCAAGATGAAACCTGTGCGGCTTCTGGGAACAAAGGGGATTCGATCGAGACCGCTTAATCCTTCGGAGCTGGGCTGGCCATGGGAGATGCGCCCTGTTCGGGGCATCTGCATCAGGGATGTCATTCAGGGATCTTTATTGAATAGGAGAATGGGATCACAGACGCAGAGGGAGGAGTGAAAAAAGAATAAGGAGTGAATGGAACAGATGCAAGAGAGGGGGGATAGGGGAGATAGGGGAGAAATATAGAGAGAGATGAGGAGAGATGAGAAGAGATGGGGAGAGATGGAGAGAGATGGGGAGAGATTGGGGAGAGATTGGGGGGAGAGATGGGAGAGATGGAAAGAGATGGGAGAGTTGGAAAGAGATGGGAGAGTTGGAAAGAGATGGGAGAGATGAGGAGACATAAGGGGGATGAGGAGGGACGATTAGAAGAAATATAAAGAAAGAGACAGTGGCAGGAAATCCACCGCATCGGAGACAGCGAAACGGCAGATAAAGCAGCAAATCTGTGAAAATGAATGAATTAAACAGTTCTCCCATTTAGTCACCGTCCCAGCAAGCAGGAATCCCGAGCGCCAAGGCGACTCTAATGCAGAAATCATGTTGGACTATCGGCTTTCAGACCGCAGCCCATGCTTTCGTGCTCAGAGATAATTGAAACTTGTAGTCTGAGGTGGCGAAGGAGACTGCGCATAGTTTAGTTGACACGGCAGATGACGAATGCAGCAATTCCAGCTGTGGCCTGAAAGTCAACATCAGTTGGAGCAATTGGAGGTGGCTGACAATCTCAAAGCTGCTGTGCGGTGCGGTGCACCTCTTGAGGTAATTTTTTACTCTTGATTCCAAAAACAAAGGCAAATAAACCACAAACTTGTACTACTCACAGGTTTCACTAACCTGTGAAACCCCTCCTGTAACCTGTGACCCCCTCATGTAACCTGTGACCCCCTCCTGTAACCTGTGACCCCTTCCTGTAACCTGTAACTCCCTCCTGTACATGTACCCTGTAACCCCCTCCGCACATTATACAGACCCGGCGCGAGATTTTCAGCCACTGCGCTTAGATCTGAATTCACCTGCGCCTGTCATTAAAGCAATTAGAGAGTACGGTAATGAGGCCTCAGCTAGACAGTAATAGCAGGGATAGGCAGTTAATACATAAATTATTCAAATCAAACAGTCATAGCAACAGACAGTGCCGTGACGGAAGCCCAATTTCCTGACGTCTTCCCTTGGATTTCTGCTAAAAAAAGAAAATACAAAGAAGCTCCTATCGACTCAAGAGTATCTGAGGGAAGAGAGGTCCAATCTTGATTCCCTCCTCGGCTGAGACCTCGGCACATCCCCCGGGGGAAGATGGGAAGAACTTATGTGAAGAATGAGGCTCACTCATCATTGATTCCTCAGCAGCCAATGCCTGTCTCAGACTGCATTGCTGCATAAATAAATTTATTCAAGTCCGACCGCATCCCCTTGTCCGGATAAGCTGGCCGGCAGCGGTTTAAATGATAAGCAACTTTATGAATCGGAGACACTGCGGAGACCCGCGTGCTTCTGTTTTGACGCGCATGAACTGCTCTGCCGTTCATCACCACCACCGAGCCCCATGGACTTCTAGACTGCGTCATCTGGAATGGAGACCTTGCTGCTCATTTATAGATAGATAGATAGATAGATAGATAGATAGATAGATAGATAGATAGATAGATAGATAGATAGATAGATAGATAGATAGATAGATAGATAGATAGATAGATAGATAGATAGATAGATAGATAGATAGATAGATAGATAGATAGATAGATAGATAGATAGATAGATAGATAGATAGATAGATAGATAGATAGATAGATAGATAGATAGATAGATAGATAGATAGATAGATAGATAGATAGATAGATAGATAGATAGATAGATAGATAGATAGATAGATAGATAGATAGATAGATAGATAGATAGATAGATAGATAGATAGATAGATAGATAGATAGATAGATAGATAGATAGATAGATAGATAGATAGATAGATAGATAGATAGATAGATAGATAGATAGATAGATAGATAGATAGATAGATAGATAGATAGATAGATAGATAGATAGATAGATAGATAGATAGATAGATAGATAGATAGATAGATAGATAGATAGATAGATAGATAGATAGATAGATAGATAGATAGATAGATAGATAGATAGATAGATAGATAGATAGATAGATAGATAGATAGATAGATAGATAGATAGATAGATAGATAGATAGATAGATAGATAGATAGATAGATAGATAGATAGATAGATAGATAGATAGATAGATAGATAGATAGATAGATAGATAGATAGATAGATAGATAGATAGATAGATAGATAGATAGATAGATAGATAGATAGATAGATAGATAGATAGATAGATAGATAGATAGATAGATAGATAGATAGATAGATAGATAGATAGATAGATAGATAGATAGATAGATAGATAGATAGATAGATAGATAGATAGATAGATAGATAGATAGATAGATAGATAGATAGATAGATAGATAGATAGATAGATAGATAGATAGATAGATAGATAGATAGATAGATAGATAGATAGATAGATAGATAGATAGATAGATAGATAGATAGATAGATAGATAGATAGATAGATAGATAGATAGATAGATAGATAGATAGATAGATAGATAGATAGATAGATAGATAGATAGATAGATAGATAGATAGATAGATAGATAGATAGATAGATAGATAGATAGATAGATAGATAGATAGATAGATAGATAGATAGATAGATAGATAGATAGATAGATAGATAGATAGATAGATAGATAGATAGATAGATAGATAGATAGATAGATAGATAGATAGATAGATAGATAGATAGATAGATAGATAGATAGATAGATAGATAGATAGATAGATAGATAGATAGATTGATAGATGGCAACAGGAATTCGAACCTTCCAACCGTCTGTCCCTGCCCGCCATGGACAGTCGCATACAAGAAACTTTACCGTGCAAACTTTAAAAGCACCGGGCGGGCTTCTTTCCTGCAGTCATGCCGCGGTGTTGATCATAAATATTCCCCGCCAGCCCCAAAGCGTTTTCCTACATCTGCGCCGCCAGGCGAATGCAAAATGCACAAAAATGCGGGAAGCGAACCGCATGCGCGGAGAGGACAGCGTTATTGATGGGGCCGCGGGGCTTTGTGACCCCAGTTCGAGTCGCGCCGTAGAAAATGACAAAGCCGGATTCGAACGTTTTTTTGGAACCCTGCTGGAATGCAGAGAAAAGAGGGAATAGGCAGAGTAGGATAGGGAAGTGGAGAGATGTGTAGCAATTGGAGAGAACAGAGAGAGGAGGAGAAGGGGAGGGTTGGAAGAGTGGAGCGGAACGGAAGGAGACAAGTAGAGGAAGCTAGAGAGATGGGAGGGAAGAATGGGGGGGAAGAGAGGGAAGAGAAGGGAGGAATGGGAGGGAAGAGAGGGAAGAGAAGGGAGGAATGGGGGAGAGAGGGAAGAGAAGGGAGGAATGGGAGGGAAGAGAGGGAAGAGAAGGGAGGAATGGGGGGAGAGAGGGAAGAGAAGGGAGGAATGGGGGGAGAGAGGGAAGAGAAGGGAGGAATGGGAGGGAAGAGAGGGAAGAGAAGGGAGGGGAGGAAAGGGAGGGAAGATAAAAGGGTGAAAAGCAGTCCCATGATGAAATGCGTACATTAGTGAGCAACCGTGAAACAATGTTTTGCATTGGTTTGTTTTTTGGTTACTTTTACAGCAAACCTATTGCAGAATTGATGAAAAAACGGACCGTAAAACTCTGATTCGGATTAATTAATGTTTCCCCGGCATGCGTACAAATCCACAGAGAGACTTCGATGGATGAGTGGTTAAAAGTGATTTAAAAAGCACTTAGCCAAAGTGGTTCCGACAAAAATTAGTCGAATTTTAACCACCCTGTCCTAACATGACTGGCCTTGAAAATGCTTAATTTAATGAAAACTTTTCTTCAGTGAACACAAATACACTGAAGGGAGCGCAGCTAAACTGTGTCTGCTTCCCTGTCTCTCCCCCCCCATAATCCCCCTCCATCCTTTCGGTCGTGCGACGCTGCAGACCAGCGCCCGCCCCTCCGTCGGTGGGGATGGGGGCGGTCGCTATGTCGAATAAACACAGGTAAACACAGGGCGATACAGGCGGGGCCACTGGTTGCATTCTGTTGGGGGGGGGGGGCTAATTGAATAGAAAGGCGGCGAAGTGGCTGGCAAAACTGATGAACAGAATTGTTGCTAAATAAAGTAGGATGGGCGTTTGAATGAATCGCTGGAAGCAGCAGATTTCAATGAGGCGTCTGCAAAACAGATGCTCTTGCTGCTTCTGGGAGAGAGAGGGCGAATGGAGAGGGAGGGAAAGGAGAGAGAGGGAAAGGAGAGAGGGGGGGAAGGAGAGAGGGGGAAGGAGAGAGAGGGAAAGGAGAGAGAGGGAAAGGAGAGAGAGGGAAAGGAGAGAGAGGGAAGGAGAGAGAGGAAAAGGAGAGAGAGAAAGGAGAGAGAGGGAAAGGAGAGAGAGGAAAAGGAGAGAGAGAAAGGAGAGAGAGGGAAAGGAGAGAGAGGGAAAGGAGAGAGAGGGAAAGGAGAGAGAGGGAAGGAGAGAGAGGAAAAGGAGAGAGAGAAAGGAGAGAGAGGGAAAGGAGAGAGAGGGAAAGGAGAGAGAGGGAAAGGAGAGAGAGGGAAAGGAGAAGATTCCAGCAAAAAGCAGAGCAGCCAAATGCAATTGGGAAAGGACCGCCCGAAAGTGGCAGTCGCCTCTTCAACCTTCATCTTCAGTTAGAAACTTTTTCGGGTAGGTTTTTGTGCTAGAAATGGAAGGCAGGATAAAAGATGGACAGACTTAGTGGAGACGAGCTACTCAAGGGAAAGAGGGAATCATTAATTCTCAGCGGCTGCACTGGGATTGAGGTTGAAATCGGAGATTTGAGCACGGGAGTCAAGAGCGCCCCGGCCCGACCGGAAGCAATAACGAGCGAAAAAGCTGGTGGGAAAACGGGAAAAATCACGCAGCTATACAAAATTCCCGGAGAGAGAAGCCAGCACGAGGGCCGGAAAAGTGAAAATTGAAGCTCAAAACAAATAGTGAAAGAGGCAGAAGCTATCCAAGTGAAAGCTCACGATGGAAGGTGGCGAAAGGTGCGCTGTTTGGGTGCCCGAATACTGAGTCCCTGGCAGACACTAAGACAGACAGTCAGACAGACAGACAGACAGACAGACATACAGACAGACAGACAGACAGACAGACAGACAGACAGACAGACATACAGACAGACAGACAGACATACAGACAGACAGACAGACAGACAGACAGACACACAGACGGACAGACAGACAGACAGACAGACAGACAGACAGACAGACAGACACACAGACAGACAGACAGACAGACAAACAGACAGACAGACAGACAGACAGACAGACAGACAGACAGACAGACAGACAGACACACAGACAGACACACAGACAGACAGACAGACAGACAGACAGACAGACAGACAGACAGACAGACACACAGACAGACAGACAGACAGACAGACAGACAGACAGACACACAGACAGACAGACAGACAGACAGACAGACAGACAGTGCAGTCGATGCGGGACCTCAAATCGACTTTTCTGCCCGCCTTTTCTACCTTCAGCAGCCATCGATTTTTAAATAATCTGTTGACCGAGAGTAAAGGACTTTTGTCAATTGAATGTTTTAAATTACATCTAAATTTCTCCACTGTCAGCCAAAGTCCGGGGTTCGATTCCACGGCGCAGCTACATTAACTTCGATCTCGGGTATTAATTCGCTGATTTTGTGTTTGCTCGATTTTCACTCTTGACGAACGAGGTTGAAACACACGGTAGACCGCCCGCTGCGGATGTCTATGGCCAAAAGCCCATTGACTCAGTGTGAAAACAGCTGGCGGGCACGAAACGGGTTACACGAATTTCTCAAACAGTTGATTCCAAAACCGCTTATCCATAATTTTAGTCTTTTACTTTTTTCTAAATCCAAAATATTTTATCTACTGGCTGGCAGAAAAATGAAGGTCACTTCTCCCTATCTGTGAATTTCTTTCTGGCTTCTTCAGTGCTTCCTGGTCCCAGTGCGTTTGAGCACTGTTAGTGCCCTATCCTTGGGTCGAAGTGTTGATAAGAAGCGCCAGGAGGAGACCGAACTTCCCGCAGCGGTGCGGTTATCCTGAGTCAGTCAGATCAAACCGAACTGTCTCTCTGTCTCGATACCGTGGGCGGGGAGATCAAGGAGAAATTATGGAGTGAAGAAAATTGCAACAGAAAGTCAAGAGAGGACAGCGAGAGGCTGCAGGGTTGGAGATAGAGGCACAGGGGGCTGGGAAAATCCTGCAGCTCTGTGCGAGATTGGCAAGTGATGGAGAAATACCGAAAGTTGTTAGAGAAACTGAAAGTGGGTTTAAAAATAAAGTAGGAAAGGAGAGAGGCGAGAGGAGAGAAGGGGAGAGGAGAGGGGGGAGGAGAGGGGAGAGAAGAGGACAGGGGAAAGGAGAGGTGTAAAGAGACGAGAGAGGAGAAGTGTGGAGAGAAGGGAGAGGAGAAAGTGGGAGAGGAGAAAGTGGGAGAGGAGAGAGTGGGAGAGGAGAGAGTGGGAGAGGAGAGAGTGGGAGAGGAGAGTGAGAGAGAAGAGAGTGGGAGAGGAGAGAGTGGGAGAGGAGAGTGGGAGAGGAGAGAGTGGGAGAGGAGAGTGGGAGAGGAGAGAGTGAGAGAGGAGAAAGTGGGAGAGGAGAAAGTGGGAGAGGAGAAAGGGGGAGAGGAGAGAGTGGGAGAGGAGAGAGTGGGAGAAGAGAGAGTGGCAGAGGGAGAGAGTAGGAGAGGAGAGAGTGGGAGAAGAGATTGGGACAGGAAAGTGGGAGAGGAGAGTGGGAAAGGAGAGAGTGGGAGAGGAGAGAGTGGAAGAAGAGATTGGGACAGGAGAGTGGGAGAGGAGAGAGCAGACGAAAAGCGAATCTCCATGAGGATGTCGCGCATAAATAATGAAGCAACTTCAGACTGCACCTGCAGCTGCGAGGCGAGAGAGGGCATGAAAAAGCATCTTTGAAAGCTGCACGAGCTGCCTTCAAATAGACGCGGGCGCGGCACAGGCCCTTTGAGAAGCTCTGATTGAGCAACAGTCGGCGCTTAATCTCGTTTTAAGTCTCAGAACAACTTTCTATCAAAAGGAGATTAGCTCCGCTTGTATCTATGGAGTGAAGTGCAGTGTGAAAGATTTTGCCTGACTGGGGAGCACATATAAACCCTTCTGTTGCAGCTTCTTCTTTTAGTGCTTCTTCGCTTGCCTGGAAAGCATTTCAGCGGAAAATGCGGTTCGGCCTTCTTTAAAATTGGCCACTTAGAAGCTTCATAGACGTACGAGTATGTATGGATTTTTATATATAACTAAAGCAGAGTTGCACCTGCTCATGCGCAAGTTATTCCGAATGTGTGCTTGACCGAGTCTGAAGAAATGACTTGCAGAAGCACGCGCGATACCGACTGATCCGAGAATTAGTGCGTGTTTTTTTAGGCTTAGACAGTCAAGTAATTGTCTGTGTCTCGGTGTCTAGCCTCATGTACTTGTAGCTGTCTCAGCAGATATACATCAAGATGTCACAGTCCCCACCAAGGTGCCAGAGTACCCATCAAAGTGTCTCAATACCCATCTAGGTGTCACAGTACCCATTAAGGTGTCTCAGTACCCATCAAAGTGTCTCAATACCCATCCAGGTGTCTCAGTACCCAGCAAAGTGTCTCAATACCCATCCAGGTGTCTCAGTACCCAGCAAAGTGTCTCAGTACCCATCAAAGTGTCTCAGTACCAGTCAAGGTGTCACAGTACCCATCAAAGTGTCTCAGTACCCATCGAGTTGTCTTCAGTCTACATCAAACCATGAAGGTGTCTTAGAACCCATCAAGGTGTCTCAGTACCCATCAAGGTGTCTCAGTACCCATTAAGGTGTCTCAGTACCAATCCAGATGTCACAGTACCCATCAAAGTGTCTCAGTACCCATCCAGGTGTCACAGTACCCATAAAAATTGTCTCAGTACTCATTAAGGTGTCACATTACCCATCAAATTGTCTCATTACCCATCAAGGTGTCACAGTACCCATCAAGGTGTCTTCAGTCTCCATCAAACCATGAAGGTGTCTTGGAACCCATCAAGGTGTCTTCAGTCTCCATCAAACCATGAAGGTGTCTTGGAACCCATCAAGGTGTCTTCAGTCTCCATCAAACCATGAAGGTGTCTTGGAACCCATCAAGGTGTCTTCAGTCTCCATCAAATCATGAGGGTGTCTTGGAACCCATCAAGGTGTCTTCAGTCTCCATCAAATCATGAGGGTGTCTTGGAACCCATCAAGGTGTCTTCAGTCTCTATCAAACCATGAAGGTGTCTTGGAACCCATCAAGGTGTCTTCAGTCTCCATCAAACCATGAAGGTGTCTTGGAACCCATCAAGGTGTCTTCAGTCTCCATCAAATCATGAGGGTGTCTTGGAACCCATCAAGGTGTCTTCAGTCTCCATCAAATCATGAGGGTGTCTTGGAACCCATCAAGGTGTCTTCAGCAGTCTCCATCAAACCATGAAGGTGTCTTGGAACCCATCAAGGTGTCTTCAGTCTCCATCAAATCATGAGGGTGTCTTGGAACCCATCAAGGTGTCACAGTACCCATCAAGGTGTCTCGGTAGCCATCCTCCCAGGGCTGAAGTATACCTGAATCCTGCGAGTGGCCATTGCAACAGCGAATTTCGTAATAATAAAATGTAACCTACACATGTGCATCTGACTAGCACGTTGATTTCCCAGCGGTGTTGGCTAGTTAGCAACGGCCGAGGAAGTGTCTCGAGACGAGTGCGAGTGGGAAATCCAGATGCCCACCCGCCGCTGGAATATGCCGCGTCCTATTATTATTTCGCTTCATTTTTTTTCCATCTAAGCCAGCTGATGAGATCTCTCGGCCAGCTCGAAGGGAGGGCAACGGATAATGAGGCTACTGAGGCTGAAGCCGATGACTGCCTTTCGTCCGTAGTGTGCGGCATCAAAAATTCAGCGCATCAATAATATACTCACTTTGAAGCTCTTTTTTACCTTCACCTTTCTATCAAGAGATGGCAGTAGAAGCCCCCCCCCCCGGCTTCATTGATCTTCGATGTCAGACTGGGACAGCCTGTCAGGCTGCCACGGAGAGCAACCGGCCAGCCCAGCACGCCGCTAATTGCATTATTTTTGCGGACTCGGCTGACAAAAATAACAAACTGGCTTTGAGTCCGAATAAGAATAGGGCTCAGCGTGTAGCATTACTTGCATATCGGATTAGCAGATCTGGTCCTGTCTGACTAGATCTGCTCCTGCCTGACTAGATCTGGTCCTGTCTGACTAGATCTGATCCTGTCTGACTAGATCTGGTCCTGTCTGACTAGATCTGATCCTGTCTGACTAGATCTGATCCTGTCTGACTAGATCTGGTCCTGCCTGACTAGATCTGATCCTGTCTGACTAGATCTGGTCCTGCCTGACTAGATCTGATCCTGTCTGACTAGATCTGGTCCTGCCTGACTAGATCTGATCCTGTCTGACTAGATCTGGTCCTGCCTGACTAGATCTGAGTCCTGTCTGACTAGATCAGAGTACTGTCTGACTAGATCAGAGTACTTTCTGACTAGATCAGAGTACTGTCTGACTATATCTGAGTCCTGTCTGACTAGATCAGAGTACTGTCTGACTAGATCAGAGTACTGTCTGACTAGATCAGAGTACTGTCTGACTAGATCTGGTCCTGCCTGACTATATCTGAGTCCTGTCTGACTAGATCAGAGTACTGTCTGACTAGATCAGAGTACTGTCTGACTAGATCAGAGTACTGTCTGACTAGATCAGAGTACTGTCTGACTAGATCTGGTCCTGCCTGACTAGATCTGGTCCTGTCTGACTCTAGAAGTAGATTCTAGATTCTAGATTCTAGAAGTAGAAGGGAAGTAGATTCCCCTGATTAGATCAGACTCACCTGACTAGATCAGACTCCCCTGACTGGATCTAATGTTGTCTGACTAGATCAGATTCCCCTACTAGATTTGGTGTTGTCTGACTAGATCAGACTCACCTGACTAGACCTAATGTTGCCTGACTAAACCAGACTCCCCTGACTAGATCTGGTGTTGTTTGACTAGATCACGACTCCCCTGACTAGATCTGGTGCTGTTTGACTAGATCAGACTCACCTGACTAGATCAGACTCCCCTGACTAGATCGGACTCCCCTGACTCGATCGGACTCCCCTGACTCGATCAGACTCCCCTGACTAGATCAGACTCCCCTGACTAGATCAGATCCCCTGACTAGATCAGACTCCCCTGACTAGATCAGACTCTAGATACTCTCCTGACTAGATCTGGTGTTGTTTGACTAGATCAGACTCCCCTGACTAGATCTGGTGTTGTTTGACTAAATCAGACTCCCCTGACTAGATCAGACTCCCCTGACTAGATCGGACTCCCCTGACTCGATCGGACTCCCCTGACTCGATCAGACTCCCCTGACTAGATCAGACTCCCCTGACTAGATCAGATCCCCTGACTAGATCAGACTCCCCTGACTAGATCAGACTCTAGATACTCTCCTGACTAGATCAGACTCCCCTGACTCGATCAGACTCCCCTGACTAGATCAGACTCCCCTGACTAGATTAGACTCCCCTGACTAGATCAGACTCCCCTGACTAGATCAGACTTCCCTGACTAGATCAGACTCCCCTGACTAGATCTGTCACAAAGCACAGCACAAGGCAAGTCAGAAACGTGAAATTCAGTTAAGCTTCAACTGGAAACGTCAAAAGCGAAAAAACGTGAGTCGATTGGATTTAATTATTTAATCAAGCACTGCTGATATTGAGACTGTTGCATCGATAACAGAATCAGGACATTCATGCCGAACGTTGAATGGGTCAAATGGGGGGGGGCAATGGCATGCAGAAAGTCTGAGCAAAAAAGTGAACAGGGAAATCAGTGATGAGGCAAGTTGCAATCAGATCAGCATAAGCAATTTTATCACATACTCAGATCACCGACACATACTTAAGAAACATTACTAGCAACCAATAGGAAACCCGAGCTGTCATGCAAAAGCGAGTAGCGCACCAACTGCTACGGGAAGCTAAGAAGCCAAATGAAATAGTCGCTCTAAAATACACTTTACCGTCTACTTACAACAGTAGAATTAGGGAACGAAGCGTAATTAATAATATTTGCATTTCAAAAATACGAAATAGAAATGGAAAACTTCTATATAAAATAGGGCGATCTGACGCAATTGTCATAATCATATTTACACGATATGAAATACTGCAGATGTAGCAATTAGACGTCATATTTAATGCCATTTGTCAACATGCAATCGAGGCTTCAAAGAGGGTTTACAATGCAATACGAAAACCGTGCACAGCTTTCGTGTGGAGATACTGGCTCCAGATAAAACGCGAAAACGCGGGTGAGGGAGTGGGGTGGGTGAGAGAGTAAGGTAGTAAGGTAGTAAGGTGGGTGAGGGAGTGAGGTGGGTGAGGGAGTGAGGTGGGAAGGGAGTGGGTTGGGTGAGTGAGTGGGGTGGGGAGAGTGAGGTGGGTGAGTGAATGGGGTGGGTGAGGGAGTGAGGTGGGTGAGTGAGTGAGGTGGGTGAGGGAGTGAGGTGGGTGATGGGGTGGGTGGATGAGGGAGTGGGGTGAGTGACGGAGTGAGGTGGGAAGGGAGGGAGGTGGGTGAGGGAGTGAGGTGGGTGAGTGAGTGGGGTGGGTGAGGGAGTGAGGTGGGTGAGTGAGTGGGGTGGGTGAGGGAGTGAGGTGGGTGAAGGAGTGAGGTGGGTGAGGGAGTGGGGTGGGTGAGGGAGTGAGGTGGGGAGGGAGTGGGGTGGGTGAGGGAGTGAGGTGGGGAGGGAGTGAGGTGGGTGAAGGAGTGGGGTGGGTGAGGGAGTGAGGTGGGGAGGGAGTGAGGTGAGTGAGGGAGTGAGGTGGGTGAGGGAGTCGGTGGGGGAGTGAGTGAGGTGAGTGAGAGTGAGTGAATAACATTAGCTGCGAATGCGGCAATCAATTTCAAAGGAATAATTAATTAATATACAGATCGCAAGGATAAACAGTAATACTGTTGATAATGTAGCATAGCGCTGACAAATTGGCACGGTTTGTCTGAATCCCCGTAGATTTTAATAATCTTTTTGACCGATGCTAAACAGATGTCGCCGGTGCCAGAGATTGCATTGAGTTTTAGTTGATGGCGTGCTTCCTACCGCTTGTGATGCCGCCGCCGCTGCTGCTGCCCCCGCTTGACAGCAGGGGGGATCGCTCATCGGCCTCGCTTCTAGGAGCAAAATCTACGCCATAGCCAGCAGCTGAGTTGGCATCAGCACTGCCAGACTCGATAGAGGCGTGCGCGATGCCGTCTTCGACAAGTTGATCCATGCGCTCCAGGCTGAGCTTCTCTTTGCGGCTCTGATTCAGCTTGCGGCCCTGCCGGGGCGATTGGGGCGTATTAATTAATTAATTAAGCCGAGCACGGGTGCATTTTCCTCACTCCCTCCTTCACTAAACTCACTTACCCACCTCATTTCCTCACCCAACTCACTCCCCACCCAACTCACTCCCCACCCAACTCACTCCCCACCCAACTCACTCCCCAACCAACTCACTCCCCAACCAACTCACTCCCCAACCAACTCACTCCCCACCCAACTCACTCCCCACCCAACTCACTCCCCAACCAACTCACTCCCCACCCAACTCACTCCCCACCCAACTCACTCCCCACCCAACTCACTCCCCAACCAACTCACTCCCCACCCAACTCACTCCCCACCCAACTCACTCCCCAACCAACTCACTCCCCAACCAACTCACTCCCCACCCAACTCACTCCCCACCCAACTCACTCCCCACCCAACTCACTCCCCACCCAACTCACTCCCCACCCAACTCACTCCCCACCTAACTCACTCCCCTTATTAAAAATTGTAACAAAAAATGTACTATTATATGAATAAAGACAAAAAACGCTAATCTTGATACTAAAGAGAGTAGATGAGCGCGCTTTTTGCGAGTGACATGCCTTGCTATTCTAGTACCTGCGGTCAGCACTCAGCCATGTGGATTTTTAGCAATTCTATTTGCTTACCCGTTTGAGATCGACAGCGTTGAGCAGCAGGGTGACCACAACGGCGGCGATCACGTTGCCCAGGAGGTACAGCATCACCAGCTTCCAGCGGTCCAGCATCACAGAGCGGGTACTGTTTAAAATTAAAGCGAGGCACAAGGCAGCTGTGAGGACGAGAGCAGCCTCCCCCACCCCATGAACTAGGTTTTCCTAGAATTTCGGGTCTCAACATTTACTATTAGAAATTTGCCGGAACACGCACCATTTAGCCTGGAGGTCGCCTGAATTTCACCCAACTTAACATTAAAGGTCAACCCTAGCTAGAGACGGAACGATTGAAGGTCACCTCACGCTTACCTAAAAACTGGGCACTTTCTCGTAAAGGTCACTGCCTACAAACTGAACACCCGAAGGTCACGCTACCTAAAAACTGACCACCTGAAGGTCACGCTACCTACAAACTGAACACCTGAAGGTCACACTACCTACAAACTGAACACCTGAAGGTCACGCTACCTAAAAACTGAACACCTGAAGGTCACGCTACCTAGAGACTGAACACCTGAAGTTTAACAATGCAGATTAATGAATAATTCACTGTACCTGTCAGTCTGGCCCAGAATCCGGCCAACAACAACATTGGAGACGCCGATGCCAATCATCTGCACGCTGGTGGTGAAGCCCAGAGCGGTGCCAAGAGTGGCTCGTGGCACCACAAGCGGCAGCGATGGCCACATGCTGGCCTGCAATTGTGAGCACTTACTCAAGTCCAATCCTATTCGATATAAGAGTAAAGACACAAAATATTTTAGAAGACAAACGCTCTGCTCACCGCGGCAAACGAATAGGTAACACCCAGCCAGAGCGTGGAGACCAGCGGATACACGGTGGTGAATGCCAGCAGCCCGAATACGGGAATTGTTAGCAGGGCGCACAGCAGAGCCAGGTAGCCTCGCTTGCCGATTATGTCCTGCCGATTGTTTCAATGCGATGAGTTGCAAAATGAGATGAGCTACAGTATGAGATGAGTTGCAGTATGAGATGAATTGCAATATGAGATGAGCTGCAGTATGAGATGAGTTGCAGTATGAGATGAGTTGCAGTATGAGATGAGTTGCAATATGACATGAGTTGCAGTATGAGATGAGTTGCAATATGACATGAGTTGCAGTATGAGATGAGCTGCAGTATGAGATGAATTGCAATATGAGAGTTGCAGTATGAGATGAGTTGCAAAATGAGATGAGTTGCAGTATGAGATGAATTGCAATATGAGATGAGCTGCAGTATGAGATGAATTGCAATATGAGAGTTGCAGTATGAGATGAGTTGCAAAATGAGATGAGTTGCAAAATGAGATGAGTTGCAAAATGAGATGAGTTGCAAAATGAGATGAGTTTCAATATGACATGAGTTGCAATATGAAATGAGTTGCAGTATGAGATGAGTTGCAAAATGAGATGAGTTGCAATATGACATGAGTTGCAATATGACATGAGTTGCAGTATGAGATGAGTTGCAATATGAGATGAGTTGCAGTATGAGATGAGTTGCAATGTGGAATGAGTTACAATATGAGATGAGTTACAATATGAGATGAGTTGCAATACGAGATGAGTTGCAATGTGAGATGAGTTGCAATACGAGATGAGTTGCAATACGAGATGAGTTGCAATAATAAGAGATGAGTTGCAATATGAGAAGAGTTGCAATATGAGATGAGTTGCAATGTGAAATGAGTTTCTCTATAAGATGAGTTGCAATATGAGATGAGTTGCAATACGAGATGAGTTGCAATAATAAGAGATGAGTTGCAATATGAGAAGAGTTGCAATATGAGATGAGTTGCAATGTGAAATGAGTTTCTCTGTAAGATGAGTTGCAATATGAGATGAGTTGCAATGTGAAATGAGTTTCTCTATAAGATGAGTTGCAATATGAGATGAGTTGGAATACGAGATGAGTTGCAATATGAGATGAGTTTCTCTATAAGATGAGTTGCGACATGAGAGGAGTTGCAACATGAGTTGCAATACGCTGGACAGCAGCAGCAAAGCAGAGCTCCATTTCCTAGCCCAGCTCACAATAAGGCCGCCCAGGAAGGGACTCAGCAGCATGGACACATCGTACACGGCGCCAGTGATGTAGGCGGACACTTTGTCATCCAGGCTGTACTTCTGGTTGATGAACTGGCTGGCGTCGGCCACAAAGGGGAACACTCCGTTATAGTAGAACATGATTGACAGCACCAGCAGCCAGAACTGCAGGCTGAACTGGCCCAAGTCCTGCAGCTTCACCCGCCGGCTCTCCTGCTGCAGCTCCTCAGTCAGGCCCATGGCTCGAACTCCGTAGACGTCGAGACCGCTGACGACGCCGGCGGCAACGAAGCCAAGCAGGCAGAGGCCGACGCCGAACCAAAGCGTCCACTCCAGCCCGATGGCGTCCCGGATGTTCTCCGTCAGGAAGAAGTTCAACACGGAGCCGCAGCGTGAGAACGCCAGCACGCAGCCGAAGGCCAGAGCCAGCTCCTTCTTGTTGAACCAGAATGCCACCAGGCGGTTCTGCACCACCGTCAGGGAGCCATTGCCGGCGCCGAACAGCAGGCGGCCCAGCAGCATCACCGGCAGCAGGTAGTCGGTGCCGCGCAGGTGAGCTCCGGCCGCGAACGTGGACGAGCCGACCAGGCAGAGCAGCGAGAATGCAATGACCCCGGCTCGGTTTCCCAGCTTGTCCACTAGGAAGCCGGAGAAGAAGACTACCACTGCGTTAGTCCAGGCGTACACCGCGTACAGCAGGTTGTAGTTCTGCTCGGACATGTCGAGGCAGTCCGGGCAGCAGGTGGATTTGATGTGCTCCGCCACGCCTGGCGGGGACGGAGACGGCTGCTGCTCGTCGGTGCAATTGTTGGACTGATGGGAAATGGGAACAGGCGAATGGTGGCAAGGACTGGGGAATTGCAAAGATGAGTTCGGCTAGGATTATAGTATAACGATCCGGGTGCTGGAATGTTATAGGTTATGGGATCTAAGAACCTGGTTATGGAATCTAGGATCCTGGTTATGGGATGTAGGATTCTGGTTATGGGATCTAGGATCCTGGTTATGGGATCTAGGATCCTGGTTATGGGATCTAGGATCCTGGTTATGGGATCTAGGATCCTGGTTATGGAATCTAGGATCCTGGTTATGGAATCTAGGATCCTGGTTATGGGATCTAGGATCCTGGTTATGGGATCTAGGATCCTGGTTATGGGATCTAGGATTCTGGTTATGGGATGTAGGATTCTGGTTATGGGATGTAGGATTCTGGTTATGGGATCTAGGATCCTGGTTATGGGATCTAGGATCCTGGTTATGGGATGTAGGATTCTGGTTATGGGATCTAGGATCCTGGTTATGGGATCTAGGATCCTGGTTATGGGATCTAGGATCCTGGTTATGGGATCTAGGATTCTGGTTATGGGATGTAGGATTCTGGTTATGGGATGTAGGATTCTGGTTATGGGATCTAGGATCGTGGTTATGGGATCTAGGATCCTGGTTATGGGATCTAGGATCCTGGTTATGGGATCTAGGATCCTGGTTATGGGATCTAGGATCCTGGTTATGGGATCTAGGATCCTGGATATGGGATCTAGGATCCTGGTTATGGGATCTAGGATCGTGGTTATGGAATCTGGGATTCTGGTTATGGGATCTAGGATCCTGGCTATAGGCATTGACTGTAGGATCATGGCCATAAAATTTAGCATTCTACTACAGACATGCAGATGCTATGGATACGAACTCCGAGGCTCACCCCAGTGAATGCGGACTGCAATACGCTGGGCATGTCGAAGCAGAAATATGAGCCGAAAGTCAGCAAGCAGGTGAACACGAGCACCGTAAAGCGAAATTGTGGCTTCTCTGGGTCCCAAGCCATGGCATCAATTAAATAATTCAACTTCACCTCAATCACAGCATCAGAGACAACCAATAGGTGTCTATCCTGATTTATAATGTACACTGGGAGTGAGGTGGGTGTCTAGCCTGATTTATAATGTACACTGGGAGTGAGATGGGTGTCTAGCCGGATTTATAATGTACACTGGAAGTGAGGTGGGTGTCTAGCCTGATTTATAATGTACACTGGGAGAGTGAAGTGGATGTCGCCTGATTTATAATGTACTCTGGGAGAGTGAAGTGGATGTCGCCTGATTTATAATGTACACTGGGAGAGTGAAGTGGATGTCACCTGATTTATAATGTACTCTGGGAGAGTGAAGTGGATGTCGCCTGATTTATAATGTACACTGGGAGTGAGGTGGGTGTCTAGCCTGGTTTATAATGTAAACTGGGAGTGAGGTGGGTGTCTAGCATAATTTATAATGTACATTGGGAGAGAGGTGGGTGTCTAGCCTGGTTTATAATGTACACTGGGAGTAACGAACCCGACTTAAATAACCATGGTATGTCTGACTAATTACACATGCCTGATAAACCACACTAATCTTAATAGGGAGGTGGAGGAAGGCAATAAGTGCGGGTGCTTCTCTACATTTAATTAAGCTTGGAAGTCTAACATGAGGGTCAAATAACGCCCGTTAGTCAATACAGTGTCAATATCAACGAAAACCTCGGAAATGTACTTTTGTTTTCAATGCCTACACATTTCGCTCATGCAATTTAGTGCACTGTAGTGGTAGTGCCCTTTAGAAATGCAACGTGTTGATATTTTCCTATACTATGAAATAAAAGTACACAAACAATGCAGAGAAAAAAATTACGAAAATATTGGCTGTTTGAAAACTTGAACTTCAAGGTTATAAAAAGCGTTACTTATTTGTGAAAATGCAGAGTAAAGTAGCAACAGTGAGAACTTGAGAGTCACTCGAATTTAGAAAGAAACAACTTTTGGGCATAGGAACCATGGATTGGATCTGGCTAAGGGATCTGGGATAGGAATTCGGGATAAGGGATCTGGGATCGGAATTCGGGATAAGGGATCTGGGATCGGAATTCGGGATAAGGGATCTGGGATCGGAATTCGGGATAAGGGATCTGGGATCGGAATTCGGGATAAGGGATCTGGGATCGGAATTCGGGATAAGGGATCTGGGATCGGAATTCGGGATAAGGGATCTGGGATCGGAATTCGGGATAAGGGATCTGGGATCGGAATTCGGGATAAGGGATCTGGGATCGGAATTCGGGATAAGGGATCTGGGATCGGAATTCGGGATAAGGGATCTGGGATCGGAATTCGGGATAAGGGATCTGGGATCGGAATTCGGGATAAGGGATCGGAATTCGGGATAAGGGATCTGGGATCGGAATTCGGGATAAGGGATCTGGGATCGGAATTCGGGATAAGGGATCTGGGATCGGAATTCGGGATAAGGGATCTGGGATCGGAATTCGGGATAAGGGATCTGGGATCGGAATTCGGGATAAGGGATCTGGGATCGGAATTCGGGATAAGGGATCTGGGATCGGAATTCGGGATAAGGGATCTGGGATCGGAATTCGGGATAAGGGATCTGGGATCGGAATTCGGGATAAGGGATCTGGGATCGGAATTCGGGATAAGGGATCTGGGATCGGAATTCGGGATAAGGGATCTGGGATCGGAATTCGGGATAAGGGATCTGGGATCGGAATTCGGGATAAGGGATCTGGGATCGGAATTCGGGATAAGGGATCTGGGATCGGAATTCGGGATAAGGGATCTGGGATCGGAATTCGGGATAAGGGATCTGGGATCGGAATTCGGGATAAGGGATCTGGAATCGGAATTCGGGATAAGGGATCTGGGATCGGAATTCGGGATAAGGGATCTGGGATCGGAATTCGGGATAAGGGATCTGGGATCGGAATTCGGGATAAGGGATCTGGGATCGGAATTCGGGATAAGGGATCTGGGATCGGAATTCGGGATAAGGGATCTGGGATCGGAATTCGGGATAAGGGATCTGGGATCGGAATTCGGGATAAGGGATCTGGGATCGGAATTCGGGATAAGGGATCTGGGATCGGAATTCGGGATAAGGGATCTGGGATCGGAATTCGGGATAAGGGATCTGGGATCGGAATTCGGGATAAGGGATCTGGGATCGGAATTCGGGATAAGGGATCTGGGATCGGAATTCGGGATAAGGGATCTGGGATCGGAATTCGGGATAAGGGATCTGGGATCGGAATTCGGGATAAGGGATCTGGGATTGGAATTCAGAATAAACAGATCTGGGATATCCCAGATATCGGAATTCGGGATAAAGGGATCTGAGAATAAAGATAGAGGCATCAGAGATCTGAGCGAAGAGCAAAGAAAGTGATGAGCAAGATGGCAATTGCATGAAACAGGAGTAGAGAATTCAGTTTTTGTTCCAGAAATTAAGTCAAATTTTAGATTAGGTCAAAACTGACAGAGTGAACCAATCAATTCACTGTCCAGCCTCGCGATCCAGCTTCTCCTTCTCCATCAGAAGCAGCTCGCGAGCCTCCATAGCGGCGCCAATTAGGGCGCTAAGCTGTAGCCGGTCGGTGGCGCCGGCGCAAAGTCGCTCCTCGATGTCGGCCAGACGGATGTAAAAGTGCGCCCGCACGGACACGGGAAAGTCCACCCGACCTGCGTGAAGTGACGGTTCGTTGGTTTGCTAGCATGGGTAACTGTGTGCGGTTTTTTGCTTAACTTTATTCTGCTAACTCAGTCACTTAACTTTATTCAATGCTAAACTTCTATGTGCTCTGTAAACCAATGCGTACTCTGTGCAATTCAGTGTACATCATTGCTCTAGCCTTGCCACGCCCCTTAAGTCCCTCCACTTGCTCAATCATGCAGTGCATCAATATAGTTCAATACTCCACTTCAATATTTTCAATAGTCGCAATATTTAAACCATTGCTCTCGATCTGTGTCTCGTCAAGCAACTTAGACTATTCTACTACTGCAAATATATCGCAAGAATTTATACTCGTTCAAACAACATTCAATTCCTGACTTTCGCGTCACGTCAATGGCGTCGCAAGCAGGCGAAATTCGGAGTCAAGAACTCAACCTCAACGATCCTGAACTCGCTGAGGCATGGATGCAGCAGCTCTCCGCCACAGCCCGCATTAAGAAACTTACGGACACGGACGAAGCGCGGGATAAGACTGACTTGTTCCTGTCCAAGGCTGGACTACAGGCGATCCGGACGCTCTCTCTGATGGCTGCACCAAAAAAGCTGGAGGCACTCAAATTTAGCGAAATCGAGACACTAGTTACAGCAACAATCCGACCTAAGAAAAGGCTGGTCATCGCTGAGCGCACCAGATTTCTAAGCCTGAAGCAAGAGCCAGGTGAATCGATCAGCACTTACTATCGTCGGCTTCGAGCAGCGGCGGCGCTTTGCGAATTCGAGGAACTTGGGGCCAAGCAGTCCAAGGAAAACGACCTCATCGCGATGAGACTAATCGACGGCCTTGCCTCTCCCGAACACAAGAAGAGAATTTTGGAGCAGCTTCAAGGCGAAGAAAAACTTCTTGATGATATCCTGCAAAACCTGCAGCAGCTCGAGCAAATTCAACAATATAACAAAGGCACAACCAACAGCGCTTCATCAGGCGCGCCCGTCCCCCTGGAGATCGCTTTTGCAGGGCAACCAAGAACGACTGGTGCAGCAGCCAAGTCTCCAGGAGCAGCTGGTAAAGGCAGGTGCTATTACTGCGGTACAACTCACCCCAAAGGCAGTTGCCCCGCTTTTGGTCACAGGTGCACCAAGTGTAAACGGAAGAATCATTTTGCTGCGGTCTGCAGATCCAGAGAAGTGCACTTGACCCAAGGAGAATCGACAGGCGATCATGAGAATCAGGACCAAGGGCCAGCCGACATTTTTGTGGTCACTCCCGGGCGTAGCAACGGAGTCTTTCACGAGGCGAAGATCAATGGTCGGACCCTGCCTATGCAGATTGACACGGGCGCCGAGGTGAGTCTACTTCCGCAAAATCTGTGGGTCAAGCTCGGCCGCCCTTCTCTCAGGAAGTGCAGGCGAACACTCAGGCAGTACGACGGATCCAGCATTTCCTGTCTAGGAGAATTCACTGCCTCCCTAGAAACCGACACCAACTTTGTCACACTGGACTTAATCGTCACGGAGGCCAGCAAACCACATGGACTGCTGGGAATGGACGTCATCAAGCTGCAAGGGGACGCTATTACAATCAACGCTGTCGGCCAACTAGGATGTCTCAAAAACTTCAAAGCCAAGATTCGCCTTGTTGATGGAGCAAAACCGTTTTACTGCGCAGCTAGGCCCGTTCCAATTCACCTGCGAGACCGGGTTAACGAGGAGCTCAGGCGAATGGAGGCTGAGCAGATAATCGAGCCTGTTCCAGCCGGAGGGAGTCAGTGGGCCTCACCAATTGTCAGCGTGCTGAAACCTAACGGAAAGGTGCGCGTCTGTGCTGACTTCAAAGCAGGAGTTAATCATCAGGTGTACAACGATACGTACCCGATGCCTGAGATGGAGACAATCTTTGCGGAGACCTCTGGAATGTCGCACTTCTCGAAAATCGACCTTTCAGATGCTTATTTACAGATAGAGCTGGACGAAGACAGCAGAGAGATCACCACCATCGCCACACCTTTGGGCCTCTATCGCTATAAGCGTCTCGTTCCAGGCCTCAAATCAGCATCATCTATCTTTCAAAAGGCAATGGAATCAGTCCTTGCCGACATCACCGGCAAGATAGTTTATCAGGACGACATTCTTCTCGGCGGAAAATCTGACTCAGAGATCGACTCAAAGGTCCAAAATGTCATAGCTATCCTAAAGAAGGCAGGAATGTCAATCAACTTGGAAAAATCAACCCTCAAGGCTAGGGAGGTCTCATTTCTCGGGTACAGAGTCAGCGAGAGAGGAATTTCTCCTGATCCAAATCTGGTCGATCGGATTCGCGCCGTCAAGACTCCTGGAGACAAGAAGCAACTAGAATCTTTTCTTGGCCTTGCCAACTTTTTTGGCAGATTCATTCGCAACTACTCACAGATCATCGAGCCACTCAACCGGTTACGAACCAAGAACGCAAGGTTCAGTTGGGGAGCCGATCAGACTCAGGCCTTCGAGAGAATCAAAGCCATTCTTAGCAGTGCGCCAGTCCTACAGCCCTACGACAAGACCAAGGAGACGACTCTTACCACGGATGCCAGTGAGAGGGCCATCGCCACTGTGCTCACCCAAAACGGCCACCCGGTTATATACCTTAGCAGACGGTTGAGCAGCACGGAATCGCGCTATTCGAATATCGAAAGAGAAGCCCTCGCCATCGTTTGGGCGATGGAACGCGCCAAGCAGTTCCTTCTCGGT
This sequence comes from Macrostomum lignano, assembly GCA_002269645.1. NCBI lineage: Eukaryota > Metazoa > Platyhelminthes > Macrostomidae > Macrostomum > Macrostomum lignano. Next base: position 19,903 of record NIVC01004187.1, on the reverse strand, counting down.
GCCCGATTCACTCTACGGACAGATCATCGGCCTCTAGAGTTTCTCTTCGGAGCGCGGCGGCAACTTCCAAAGGTGGCGAACGCTCGGCTACTTCGCTGGGCGATCAAGCTAATGGCCTTCGATTTTGACACGATCTACACAAAAGGCGAGCACATTCCACACGCTGATGCTCTCTCTCGCCTTGAATGCGACGGTGAACTATCCGAATCAGAACCTGCTGCCTTGGAAGGTCTGGTTCATTGGGCTGGCAGCCCGGTGATTCCATGGGTGGAGCTGCAAGCAGAGACCCAGCGCGATCGTCTACTCCAAGATATTGCTGAGCGAGTCGCATCAAGCAGATGGTCAGGATGCTCCCCAGCTGAGAGACCGTACAAGTCAGTTCGCCATGCCTTAGTGATAGACGACGGCATTCTCTGCTACGGCGATCGACCGGTGATTCCTGCGACACTCAGGCAGCGTGTCCTGGATCAGGTACACAATGACTCGCATCAGGGAGCCATGGCAACTCGCGCACTCATCCGCAACTCGGCCTGGTGGCCAGGATATTGCACGGATGTGGAGCGGCACGTGCGCAACTGCCCCACCTGCACGCGAATTCGGCCTTCCGGCACACCTACGGTACATCAGTGGCCAAAGGAAGACGAACCGTGGCATCGCGTGCATATGGACCACGCCACAATCCCGAAGGTTGGACTGGTGCTCATTCTAGTCGATGCAATGTCGGGATGGCCTGAGGTCCTGAGAGTACCAAACCGCGATGCTGCGACTGTTAAGGCCGCTCTTCAGTCAGTATTCGCTAGAAACGGTGTCCCGCACGTCCTAGTTAGCGATAATGCCGCTGAGTATCACGACGCTGGACTGCTGTCCTGGCTTGAGCGAATTGGCTGTCGAGCCCTCAAAACTCCTCCAAGGCATCCGCAATCGAACGGACTTGCGGAGCGGATGGTTGGCTCGATCAAGAGGGCGTCGGCGGCCTGGGACCAAGCGTCGGAGCCGTACGACTCATTCCTGTTCAGACTCCTACTCAATTACAGGTGCATTCCCCACGCCGGTCGGGCCCAAAGTCCAGCACAGCTCATGGGACGGCAGCTTCGCAATCCTATCACAATGAAGACGCCAATTAGAGCCAACATCTGGTACGCACCGGGCGCAGGGCTGGAGCGCGAGCCGGCCGAGTTTCTATGTCAGAAAGGGACGAACACGGCCATCATCGCCCGCCAAGGCGGTCGCACCGTCCTGGCGCATGCAGACCAGCTGAGTGAACGCATCGAGGCCGGAGCCGATGATCCGGCAACCTCCCGCGCCACGGACGAGTATACGATGCAGCCGCAAACCAGCTGCCAAAGTGACGTGAGCAGCAGTGGCAGCGACACCGCTACTGCAGCCGCTGAGGACGGTGAAATCACCGGACTGCAGGGCGGGGAGGCTACCGAGTTGCATCGGCCGCAGCCGACCGCCGGCCTCTCGCCGGTGAAGCTGCCTCGCTATCCGGTTCGTTCGACAAGGGGCCTGCCGCCAGCTCGATTCGAAGGGGGGAGATGAAGTGACGGTTCGTTGGTTTGCTAGCATGGGTAACTGTGTGCGGTTTTTTGCTTAACTTTATTCTGCTAACTCAGTCACTTAACTTTATTCAATGCTAAACTTCTATGTACTCTGTAAACCAATGCGTACTCTGTGCAATTCAGTGTACATCATTGCTCTAGCCTTGCCACGCCCCTTAAGTCCCTCCACTTGCTCAATCATGCAGTGCATCAATATAGTTCAATACTCCACTTCAATATTTTCAATGGTTGCAATATTTAAACCATTGCTCTCGATCTGTGTCTCGTCAAGCAACTTAGACTATTCTACTACTGCAAATATATCGCAAGAATTTATACTCGTTCAAACAACATTCAATTCCTGACTTTCGCGTCACGTCACTGCGGATTGCACGAGATGTAAAATAAGCTGCTTTCTTCTCTCTGCTACTGTTTAGTAGGCGATCTATTACATAAATATATTGGCAAGTTGGCGAACCCGATGAAAACGGTACCTAAGCCAAGAAGCGTCCCAAAGTCATTGCAGGTAACAACAGGTAAAATAGGATACAAGAAGAGACTCTAGACAACTCTAAAACGACGAGATGCCACGGTACAAGTCGCCAAAAAAATCGCCTAAGAGTCAATTTAAGGCATTTTATTGTCTGTGACAATGAAGCTACCCTGGGGACGTTGAGTCGTATCTGAGGCGTGCCAGAGTCGCTGTAGAATCAGAGTTTAGTCTAAAGCGCATCTGCGTCACTTTATGGATTAGAATCGCATTTTAAATTGATAACTCTGTTTAGTCTACTTGAGTTAGTAGAAAGTTAAGCGTCTACACAACTTTCTGGACGACTTTTTCGCAAATCTTACGATTCTACAACTCTTGTGATGCGCTCTCAGCTCAACAGTTGCCTTTCCATCGCAATACAGTCAGTTTGAGTGGTTCAAAAAAGTCACAAGAGTCGCCCTGAGTCACTGGTGAGTTGTTTGCAATGACTCTAGCGATGCTTGTCACGGTAACATTTCCAACGGGATATGGCCCTACCCAGCAGCTCGTGCAGCTCGGTGACAACGTCCAGCAGGGCGACGCCGCGGTCGGCGCACAATTCCCGGATTGCGGCGTGCGCAGCCGGGGCCTCCTCGTTCATGAGGTGCTGCAGCACCCGGCGAATGTCGGCAGGCGACGGGTGCCCGACACAGGCGTACACGGCGGCCTCGTCGACGCCAGCTGGGAAGGCGAGCGCCGTGCTCTGCAGGATGTTCAACGCCCGGCGCATGTCGCCACCGGACAGGCGGACCAGCGCCCGGCAGCCGGCCTCATCCAGGTTGGCGCCCTCGGCGACGGCGATGTCGCGGACCCGAGCGGCCACGGAGTCGGAGGGCAGCGGGGCGAAGCGGAACCGGGTGCAGCGGGACTGCAGCGCCGGGATGATCTTGGACAGGTAGTTGCACACCAGGCAGAACCGGACGTTGGCTGTAAATTTCTCCATAATCCTGCGCAGCGCATTCTGCGCGTCCTTGGTCATGGCGTCGGCTTCGTCAAGGATGACCAGCTTGAAGCCGGCGCTGAACACTGTGCGCGTGCTGGCGAAGGTGAGAATCTCGTTGCGCACCACTCCGATGCCTCTCTCGTCCGACGCGTTCAAATCCAGCACCATAGTGGGGAACTCCCGCTTGGAGTAGATCTGCCCAGCAATGGCCAGGATGGTGCTGGTCTTGCCAACGCCAGCCGGCCCGTAGAACAGCAGGTGCGGCAGGCGGCCCTCAGACAGGAAGCGCTGAATGGTGGACACAATGTCGCGATGGGACATGAGATCGTCCAGCTGCTTAGGCCTGTACTTTTCAATCCAGGGCAGGTTGCCGCTGCTGGCTGCCGCATCGGCAATGCGAGATGCTGGTGTGCCTGACTCGGGCATGGCTTCAGCTGGGATGAGTAGCTGAAGCAGGGAGCATACTATTCAGAGATGAGCACAGTCTAGGTGAGTAGCTGAAGCAGGGAGCATACTATTCAGATGGGCAGACTCTAGGTGAGTAGCTGAAGCAGGGAGCATACTATTCAGATGGGCAGACTCTAGGTGAGTAGCTGAAGCAGGGAGCATACTATTCAGATGGGCAGACTCTAGGTGAGTAGCTGAAGCAGGGAGCATACTATTAAGAGATGAGCACAGTCTAGGTGAGTAGCTGAAGCAGGGAGCATACTATTCAGAGATGAGCACAGTCTAGGTGAGTAGCTGAAGCAGGGAGCATACTATTCAGATGAGCAGACTCTAGGTGAGTAGCTGAAGCAGTGAGCATACTATTCAGAGATAAGCAAAGTCTAGGATTTGTTTCTTTCATCAGGTTCAAGAAACCAATAGGCAATATTGCAATAGTACAAGCCTGTAACTATTAATAACAGGAACTGAGCCAGCTGGCTTCAATTTGCAAACTTCAAATAACTGCTAAAGCTGTAAGCCTGACAATAGGTATATGATTACAATGCTTGTGGTTCATGTATATAAGGTCATTGACTTACTGAAGGTGCAACAGATTATGTGCTTCAGCTGATATTGTAACTTAAATATATCATATTGCTTTCTTATCTAACCCATGGAGCAAAGCAATGGTCAAAATTAAGTAATATCCAAATGACAACTATATATAACAAATAGCTCTTATACATACATATGCCAATATTATTGCATCTTAATATAGCTCATACTCATAGATATAATTTATTCTTACATGTATACATCAAGTAGGCAAGTTAAAACTTGATAATATAGATAATTATCTGAATACATTATATATATTTATTAAAACAAATTTAATCACTATGCATTATTATAATTATATATTGAATATAATTAAATATAATATAATATAATATAATTAAGTAATTATATATTGAAAAGAATAATAGCTTTTAATAGATTCTAGACTTGGTTCTTTTTGTAAAAAAAAGAAAATTGGAAACATATTAAAGTTATTATATATAATATATATTTTTTGGCAAATTTGTTATAAAACAATTATTTGTTCTTTCAACTTGCATTTTCATTTTTATTTCTATATATACTACAATATATAGTTTTATAGCTATAGGTTTATAAAAGCTATATAAAATCAATGCATAAAAGTATATAGATAATGCACAGATTGTTCTCCTAAAATTTATTCCAATGCAAATTATGCCTTCCTGATTAGTACAAGCAATTGCTAGCTGACCTAGCCAATCTAGTTAGCATAAATTATGGCAAATCAAGGCTAAGTTGCAAAATTGACAACAAAAAATAAAAAACAAGATAGTAACAAAAAGATTCAAGTCAAAATGGAAAAGAGACTTAAATAGCCTAAGTTAAAAATTAATATTTTTGGTCAAAACTAAGTAAAATTGCATGGCAAATGTAACTTTAGAGGTTTTATATAGATAGATTTAAACATTGGATAGGTCTATTTTTATTTTCTAAACCAATGCTAAAATAATGGATGATATTCTAGGGTCAGGATTTTATATCAATGTATACCAAAATGAAAATTGTTTCTGTAGCCAACAAACTTTCTATTATATACAAAAATATACCAAAATAAAAATTAAAAATTATGACTTTACAAATATAAACTGCTTGCAAAATTTTAATACTTAAAAAGCAAAAAGTAAAAACTAGTAAATTTTTTACTAAACCATATAATAGAACTAGTTCATTTTAACTATTTTTGTTTTATTTTTAACTTCTAAAATTTAGTTTTTTTTTAAGAGCCAAGAGCTATTCTTTTTTATCACAATTTAACTACTATCTATGTATATGATAACAATGCCAAATAAAAACAATCATTTTTGTTCCCTGTCCAAATGTGTACATTGATTGGAAATTAGAACTTAGTCTCACTTACTATCTCGGCCAGTGCTGGGCAAGTTAATCAATTTTTTTAACTCGTTAAAAGTTAAAAAGTTAATTCAATTGCTCCAAAAAAATTAACTGTAACTAGTTAATTATTTAACATTTTCTCAAAATTTTACTTCTGAAAAGTTAAAAATTTCAAGTTAATAATATTAATAATATAGGGTCGCCTTTTGTTATTTAGCAAGCTCTCTCAGCCATGAAATATATGTATGAGGATGTTAATTTTAACCCTAACAGAAAAAGTGACATTTTCCTGGACATGTGTCTGGCGCATTTTTTAAATTTCAGGTCGGTGCGGCACGGCTGTGGCCAGGTCGCGGCACGCGGTGGCGCGATGCAGTGCAGGAGGTCGTGCGGCAACGCGGGAAGTTGCACGGCGGTGCGGGAGGTCGTGCGGCAGCGCGGGAAGTTGCACGGCGGTGCGGGAGGTCGTGCGGCAACGCGGGAAGTTGCACGGCGGTGCGGGAGGTTGTGCGGCAGCGCGGGAAGTCGCGCGGCGGCGCGACATGGCACAGTATGGTGCAACGCGACAAGGAAATATCTATGCAGCGCGATGCGGAGCAGCGCAGCAGGAAAGGCAGAATCATTACATGTATACAACAATAACTTCTAGTAGTCCTTGGGTAGAATATCAATAGATAATAGTTGAAGATTCCAGAATCTTCCAGAATATTCTATACATTATAACTTGTAACTGAAATAATATACATATAATAGTTTGTGACACGTTAAATAATGCTTAGAAAGGCGAAATTATTTTAAGTATGTATTAATTTTACTTTTAAATGGCATACAAGCTGTTGAAACCCACGGATTTTGAACCCGGGGAACTCCATTTCCCGGAATTATTAACTTTTGTCATTTAACTTTAACTTACAGAAAAAAATTAATGATTTTTGTTAACTAGTTAATACATAAAAAATTTAACAAAAATTTAATGATTTAAAAAAAATTTAACTAGTTAATTAACTAGTTAAACAATTAACTAGTTACTGCCCAGCACTGATCTCGGTAATCTTTATATGCTAAGCTATATACCAAGAAGACATGCCAAGCCTTTCTATACCCCAAGTTATATGCCAATGGTATATTCTAGGTCTCTCTGTACACTGGAATTTTCTGGCATACATGTATATTATCTAGAGTCTAGATAGGCCCTACTATTGTTAGGGACTCCAGTGAGGTCACTGTAAGGTTATTGAATTATATAAAAAATTGTAAAATACTATTTTTAAAATGAAATTGCAAAGCATAGAAAATGTTTTAGTAGAAACAAAAAATACACATTAAAGAAGAGTTTATACTCATTCTAATTAGATAAAGAAACAAAAAATACATACATAACATGCCAAGTAGTATCCCACTGTCTTATTGTATTTGAACTTTGTAAGTTAAGAAACTTACAAAACCAAAATTGACCGGATAGGCTGAGTCTTGACCTGATTAATAATTGAGAAGCATAGGCTAATATAATTATAAGAGATCAATTCCTAACCAAGACTTCAATACAAAAGTGGCAAAGCCAAAGATATTCCGATATGGCAATATCTATCCTATAATTATAATTATATAGGCCTAAACTTTTTTTAGTAGGCTTTATCAAAAGACAAAAATCTGCAAAAGCAACACTACTTTTAGGCAAAATATCATAAACTATGCTATCTTATTTGTTGTTAAGAGATACCTTACCGGAATGCAGTTCATAGGCCTAGTCATTGAAACAATAATAAAATAATGCATATTTACATAGCCCTGGCCCCTGGGTCTGTTACAATTTACAGAAAAGCGCATAAAAGTATGTTTAAATAGAATAATTTTAACGTCCCCGACTGTGTCAGTGGGGCCCGGCCGACTTGTTTCCTGGCACCTGTTAGCCTGTACTGTATGTCATGGCCATGAATTTTATGGGCTAATTCCTTAAGTGGTCTTAGTGCGCTTATTGCAGTTATGATGGAACTTGCCATGCAATTTTTTCTTTTTCTTCTAACTTAAAAAAATTGTATAAAATTTCCAGCGTTTTAACAATTAACAAAGTTAATTATTGAAGTTTTATTTCGATTTCTTAATAAAAAGGTGATAAACAGAATTCTCGAAACTTAAATGCCCTCTTACTTATTAGAAACAAAGTATAAGGATTTAGTTCATAATAAGGGTCCGGGTTGGCTACTGTCTGGTTGGCACCGTTGAGTTCATACACTCTTTGAGTTGCGTCATGTTCGTTTTGACAGGGAATAGCTTTTGAAATAAAAGCTAACCTGTAATTATCATGATTTAGCTTTACTATTAATACATACAAATACGTTGTTCCGATCCTTGAAATATCATTTTACCTATCTTCTATTAACGCTTTATTTTTTCAGTCCATACTGATATTGAATACTTGATCCATACTGTTCAAAAATTCACCAGGAGCGGTAAAAAAATGTACCGGAAGCGGATGATTGTGAACTCAACAAAAAGTAATGTGAGCTCAAATTTTTAAAAAGCCCCTGATGTGATTGATTGAGACACTAAATGTTTTCTCCAGCACGTTGGCTTACATGTATACTTTTGGTTTTTGAGCAGAAAATGAATTAAGCCTGCGCATGTGGCTGGTATAGGGTTTATCGGGGCAATGTTTAACGGGACGCTCATTTGCTGGTACATGATTTTTGTCAGTGTTTTTTACGTTTACCCTCGCAGTTACTTAATAAAAAGAACTCTTTTCATATACATGAATATATCTGTGCTTGTGCTACTAATGTTAGGCAAAGTTAGCCAAAAATTACAAGTTAAAGCAAAATTAAGCTAAGCTAAGCAATTTGCATTTTGCCTTAAACAAATTTAAAGCAAATCATTTAGGTCTGTTACAATAGGGACTCATTTTTTAGTTTAACGTTTCTAGCTTTTCATGAACATCTTAATATAAAATTTTAAAATAAAGTATTAGCTCATAACTCCGTATAAACTCTTTAAAAACAAGTTAATGACAATAAATTACAAGCGCGCGGCTAAAATTTTAACATTACCTTTAAGTGTATTCCGAAAGCTTGGAATTGACATTCAGACGTACAAGACACTTTACAAACCTCTAAGGCACTTAAATGTACTTTACAAACCTATAGGTACTACTTTTAGGCAGTCCTTTATAAAGTACTTCAGTCCCTTAGGCACTTAGCCGCTGTACATGTAAAATTGTTCTTGCAGTCATATCCCTGCTCAACTCTGACAATCACTTGCATTCACCAAAGATCACCAAAGTCTTGCAGGGAGCATGAGAATCGCCCTCGGGAGATTTGCCTGCCGAGCAATTCTCATTGACCCATATGTACAGAAATGTTTTTTCAGCAAACTCTACTCAAAGTAGGTAGGCCACTAAAAATCTGAGCTTAATCTTCAGTAAGAAATTAACTTTTACTACGAAGCTCTTTGCAGAATCCGCTTGTTCAGGAATCCTTAACCAGTTGCAGCAAGAGGCTAAAGCAGTGCCGTATACCAATATTGAAATAATTGACCTAAAAAAAAGACAAATATATTCAATATGGGGCAAAACAGCTGAGTCCACAAAAAGGCATTTGCTCTAAAGAAATATAATTAAGGTTAATTAGTCCAGCTAATTGGATAGATAGATAGATAGATAGATAGATAGATAGATAGATAGATAGATAGATAGATAGATAGATAGATAGATAGATAGATAGATAGATAGATAGATAGATGATAGATAGATAGATAGATAGATAGATAGATAGATAGATAGATAGATAGATAGATAGATGATAGATAGATAGATAGATAGATAGATAGATAGATAGATAGATAGATAGATAGATAGATAGATAGATAGATAGATAGATAGATAGACAGATTGGAGAGAGGGCAGCTGTGGGCTTGAGGCGTCACAACAATGCAGGCTCCGCCAGTTTCTACTCAGAGCCAGCCGTTGCCCCGGGCACTCCCGTTCCGCTGCACTGTTGGCCCGGTGAGTAATTGTTTTAATCTGGGTTTTTGACAAGAAGTCAGGCAATCAACAGGTTCAAACCAGGCCATAGTTGTCCTTTCAGAGAGGTAAGTAGGTGAGCACTTTCTGCGGAATTAATGATGAAGCCGCTGCATCACGCGTTAACTGCATCAGCCCACAGCCAGTTGGCATCGGGGTGCCTAATTGCGTTGTCGGGTTCTCCTTTATTTCTGAATCACGCAAAAAAACTAATTTAAGAATATTGAAACAGGTCTCTATGCTATTCTTTTATTATTTATAAGAAGGATGATTATAAATCGTTTCGGATTTGGCCTGGGCTTAAAATATTTGAATGCGCGCTGCACCGCCTCTCGAGCCCAGTTCCGATGCACGCCACGATGACGCGCTTTTCTGTTGGAGTTCATCCCACCCGTATTTTGAAGTCAGTCATTCTGACTGCAAATGACTGCCCGATCGGATTAGCGCCAGCAACTGGCATCAATCAGGGATAGGGGCCGCCCAAGTTTTGCATTAGCTGAATAGGCACCACCCTATCCAGTGGGAGTCATGTGATTCCCCAATTAGGTCATTTCCTGTCGATGTGTTAATTCATTTGCGTCATTCGTTGACGTCGAATGCCTTCCGTGGGCCGTAATTACCGGTAAGCTCATTCTAAGACATCCGGGCAGTTTGTTTTGCTCAACTTGCTGCCGACCGTCACCTCCGTGTTTTCAGCGGGTCTGTCCTCACTTTGAAATCTCACCTGGAATTCCTCGGCCGGGGGGCTTCGTTCGTTCGCTAAGGCTCAGAGAGTTCACCAACGACCGAGTTACTCTAAAGTCCACCTGTTGTTTTTCATCTTCCTCAGCGGTAAGCTGACTAGCGGGTCTCACTCTCTCGGAAAATTAATTAGAGAAACATGCCGATTGAAACAAAACGTCTCACTTGACATCTGAGTGATCGCGAGGTGAGACCTCGAGGTGAAACGACTCGAGCTGGATCTGTCCTTGAAGCTATTCAATATTACGAGCATTCCGCTACTGTGGGGCATCCTTTCGCATTTATTGGATTAGCATCATTTTTCCGGGTTCGTCGGAGGTCACGAGTTAGAATTGGAGCGTAACGAAAGGGGAGCGGATATGGATAGAGCTGGAAAATTGGGTGAAGTGAGCAGAGATAGAACAGAAACTGTGTCGTAAAAGAGAATTGAAGGAGAAGAGAGAGAAGAGAGAATAGAAGAGACAAAAAAGAGAGAGAGAACGTGGAGAGGAGAGCAGATTAAAGAGAGGAGAGGAGATATTAGAGGAGAAGGGAGAAGAGAGATTAGAGGAGAGAGGAGAAGAGAGAGGAGGAGAAGGGAGAGGAGAGATTGGAGGAGAAGGGAGAGGAGAGATTAGAGAAGGGAGAGGAGAGAGGAGAGGAGAGATTAGAGGAGAGAGGAGAGGAGAGAGGAGAGGAGAAGGGAGAGGAGAGATTGGAGGAGAAGGGAGAGGAGAGATTAGAGAAGGGAGAGGAGAGAGGAGAGGAGAATGGAGAGGAGAGATTAGAGGAGAGATTAGAGGAGAGAGGGTACAGGGGAGAAAGGGTGATACGCTCGTAGAGAGAGAGAAGAGAGGAGAGAGGAGAGGGGAAATGGCTTATTGTTTGATGAGAACATATTTGACAGAGAATAATCTTAGCAACAAGCAATGCAGCCTGTAGCGCTTTAATCTAAAACCTCAACATGCATTTCCATTTCCCTCGCATATTAGGAGCTCGCAATAAGAGGCACAGCACAGAGACAATGGGCCAAGCAAACCCGCACCCAGCGGAAGCGGATCCCACGCACCTCAGCAACACGGGGCAGCCAGGCGCAGTCCTGTGCCTCCAGTTGAACCGCTGCCCGCCCACGCAACAGCATTCCCTTTGCGTGACCGGCCACCTCGCCTCCGCCGCCCTCCCCCCGGCAGCCAACCCACTCCCCGGCCCGCACTTTAACCGCTGCGCGTCTTGAGCCTGAGATGACTTTCACTCTCACTCTGACTCTGACTCTCACTCTGACTTCTCACTCTGACTCTGACTCACTCTGACTCTCACTCTGACTCTCACTCTGACTCTCACTCTCACTCTCACTCTCACTCTCACTCTGACTCTGACTCTGACTCTCACTCTGACTCTGACTCTGACTCTCACCAAGCCTCAGCAGAATTTCGATTCGATGGAAATTATTTGTTTCTTAAAAGCAATTTGTAATAACTCATGCGAACCACTGGTTAAGTAAGTTAGAACTTTACGAGAAAGCTTGAGCGACTGCTAGTTAGCGCACGCGTATATATATTAAATAGCCACGACGTACATTAGTACACGATACACGTACACGCGAGGACGAGCAATCAATGAGGTGCATACTTAAGCAATAACCAACGTGCCCACGCAACCCCAGATCAGTCCAGTGGCACTTTGCCACATTCCTCCCCGCATAAGTCAATCATATCCCAGTCGGTCGGGTGCCTTCCGGATTCTCATGGATCGCCGTAGAAGCTCGTCGGTTTGGCCGGCGCCGGAGCAGTCCGCGGGCTGCAGAACTCCAACTGCTTCTGCCAGTGGGCTCGCTTCGCCTTCGTTGCTCAACTCATCGGGCGCGGGTTGCTGCTCCGGAACGGCCTGCTGAGAGGTCTGTTCTCGGTCTGTGTTTTGAGAAACGCCAGAATTGTCGAGGCCACGCATGTGATCGACATGACGGCGGATGAGCTGGCCGTCAGGAAAAGCGCAAGTAAACCAGCGACCAGCGGCGGCCGGGCTCTCTGCCGCTGACGACCGCCGGCTCCCAGCGCGAGTTCAAACCCGGACGGAAGTCACGGCACAATTCTTCAAATCTATGATTTTGCTTTTATCTGTCCAATATCTTCCACTCCATGTCTGACTCTTCCTGCTTCTACTTCTCCTACTTTCCTCTCCCACTCTCATCTCCCTCTCTCATCTCCCTCTCTCCCTCTCCCTCTCTCCTCTCCCTCTCTCCTCTCCCTTTCTCATCTCCCTCTCTCTTCTCCCTTTCTCATCTCCCTCTCTCCTCTCCC
>NIVC01004187.1:0-2500 GCA_002269645.1 Macrostomum lignano | reverse complement strand
GTGAGATAGTGACAGGTTCGCGTGATTGACAGGTGAGATAGTGACAGGTTGGAGGGATTGACAGATGAGATAGTGACAGGTTGGCGTGATTGACAGGTGAGATAGTGACAGGTTGGAGGGATTGACAGGTGAGATAGTGACAGGTTGGCGTGATTGACAGGTGAGATAGTGACAGGTTGGAGGGATTGACAGATGAGATAGTGACAGGTTGGCGTGATTGACAGATGAGATAGTGACAGGTTGGCGTGATTGACAGGTGAGATAGTGACAGGTTGGAAGGATTGACAGGTAAGATAGTGACAGGTTCGCGTGATTGACAGATGAGATAGTGACAGGTTGGAGGGATTGACAGGTGAGATAGTGACAGGTTGGCGTGATTGACAGATGAGATAGTGACAGGTTGGCGTGATTGACAGATGAGATAGTGACAGGTTGGTGTGATTGACAGGTGAGATAGTGACAGGTTGGAGGGATTGACAGATGAGATAGTGACAGGTTGGTGTGATTGACAGGTGAGATAGTGACAGGTTGGAGGGATTGACAGGTGAGATAGTGACAGGTTGGCGTGATTGACAGGTGAGATAGTGACAGGTTGGAAGGATTGACAGGTGAGATAGTGACAGGTTGGCGTGATTGACAGGTGAGATAGTGACAGGTTGGCGTGATTGACAGGTGAGATAGTGACAGGTTGGAGGGATTGACAGATGAGATAGTGACAGGTTGGCGTGATTGACAGATGAGATAGTGACAGGTTGGGGATTGACAGATGAGATAGTGACAGGTTGGTGTGATTGACAGGTGAGATAGTGACAGGTTGGAGGGATTGACAGATGAGATAGTGACAGGTTGGTGTGATTGACAGGTGAGATAGTGACAGGTTGGAGGGATTGACAGGTGAGATAGTGACAGGTTGGCGTGATTGACAGGTGAGATAGTGACAGGTTGGAAGGATTGACAGGTGAGATAGTGACAGGTTCGCGTGATTGACAGATGAGATAGTGACAGGTTGGGGATTGACAGGTGAGATAGTGACAGGTTGGCGTGATTGACAGGTGAGATAGTGACAGGTTGGCGTGATTGACAGGTGAGATAGTGACAGGTTGGCGTGATTGACAGATGAGATAGTGACATGTTGGCGTGATTGACAGATGAGATAGTGACAGGTTGGAGGGATTGACAGATGAGATAGTGACAGGTTGGCGTGATTGACAGGTGAGATAGTGACAGGTTGGCGTGATTGACAGATGAGATAGTGACAGGTTGGCGTGATTGACAGGTGAGATAGTGACAGGTTGGAGGGATTGACAGATGAGATAGTGACAGGTTGGCGTGATTGACAGGTGAGATAGTGACAGGTTGGAGGGATTGACAGATGAGATAGTGACAGGTTGGCGTGATTGACAGATGAGATAGTGACAGGTTGGAGGGATTGACAGATGAGATAGTGACAGGTTGGAGGGATTGGCAGGTGAGATAGTGACAGGTTGGAGGGATTGACAGGTGAGATAGTGACAGTTTTAGTGACAGGTGAAAGTTACAGGTGGTATTATATACGCGTCAGTAAATAGTATTTCTGACTAACATGCCCTTGGTTAAGAAATCAGGTTTCAGATTTTTTCTATGTTAATTGTGTTTCAAATAAAGAATATTTCAGCAACTAATATGAAATTATTGTCATGGGCTTTCCCATTCCGAACCAAGTTATGTATCGTGTGCTACAACAGTTTTGCTTAAAATATTTCTACTCGTGACCCTAGAGCTGCTTCTCACTCTGTTTATCGCTAATAGAAAACCTGTGTGTTGTATCTGAGCTTTAAGGCTTTGAATTTGTACTTTTAAACAGCAGCGAACAAATTTCAATGTGCATTTTGTCACGTGTTTTGTGCTAAAATTTTTGTGCACCGCACCCATCAGTGCTGAGCCCAATGCAGAAGTTGCTGGCAGACGACGAGCCCAAAACTCCTCTGTCCGATTCCCTGCCAAACAGAGAGGCCATCTTTACTGCATATTTTCCAGCTCAGCCAAGGCTCATCCGCTACTTGCATTGGTGAGGATCGCATAGCACTGCATTCCATGACAGCAGTGCCAAGGCCGGCCCCCTCCCCCATTGTGTCATTTGTCAGATCAGATTTGAGAATTTCGCACCTCTGTGTGTATTGAAGATTTTCCTCATTGACTATTACTGTTTTGAGCTGTCACCCTTGCCCATTCTGTGTAACCTGTACTGTGTGTTTGCACTGCAAATAAAACTGGATATTCCAACTGGACCTGCGCTTGCAGACCAGAGATTTCCCAGCAAAAATCGCCACATGAATTCTTACTGAGATTTTCACCCTAAAAATCTTGTTGAGATTCTCATCTCACGAATCTTACTAAGATTCTCACCTCAAAGAATCTCTACTGAGATTCTCACCTAAGAATCTTACTGAGATTCACCTAAAGAATCTTTGAGATTCTCACCTCAAGAATCTTACTGAGATTCTCATCTCACGAATCTTAC
>NIVC01004186.1:7500-56246 GCA_002269645.1 Macrostomum lignano | reverse complement strand
GACGACGAAGGCCGCATTCCGTACTTGTTGGCAGCCGTGTCAGAGTTGGTGCAGACAGGGGCGGCTGCGCGATTGCAAAATGCTGCAAAGTGCCACGGGGCACCTCGGCCAGGCCCGCGTAGCCGGGCTCAACGTCGCCCAGGGCCGCCAACACCCACCCACAGCGGCGATTGAACCGTTGCGAGAGAGTGGCGGCCCAGGCCACTGTGGCAAACGGCGCATAGAGGAGGGGCGCAGAGGCCGGCGCGGAGGCCGCAAGAATGCCGTCGTGGATGACGAGAGCCTCTTCCCATTCGGCGCCCTCGCTCAGGAAGCCCCAGAGCAGCCCTGGCAGGTCCGCAGGAAGCATGCCCAGCAGCGCTGGCCAAGCTGGCCAGGCCAATCAATAGCCGGGCTCTCTGGGTTGGTGTCAGTTGTCTAGTCATCTGAGAGGAGGCTGCGCAGCTGATGATCACCTTCTTGTAGACCGGCCGATCGCAGGTGCTGAAGATTGCTGTGATGGGGGCACAGGACGGCGGCCGGGCTGTCAGGTGTGATGGTTCCTCATCCACAACCTTGCGGAGGAACTTGGCGGCCTGCCGGACTAGGTCGCCGAGGGCGTATTTGTAGGCGCTCTGGGCCGCTGCCTCGATGTACATTAACAGCGTATTGTCAACCAATCCCAGCAGGGCCGCTTTTGACAGGATGAGCAGACAGGGCCGGTCCAGGTTGTCGCGAAGTTGGCGCTCTAGAGTCGCATGCCTGTCCTCGGCCTGGAGTGGGCCATGATAGGACTCAGGCCGACCCAGTGCACCAGATCCATAGCTGTCGCCGAAGGTTCGCCAGCCACCTGACCCCAATCGACTTCTTCTCTTTGCAGGGCGATGTCCACACTTCGGCGGCTGTTGGGCAGAACATCACGCAGGCGGCGGGCCGCCTCGCCGAATTCGGCCGCCAGGTCCGAAATGTCCGCGGTGTCGCCCCCAGCATTGGCCGGGTCGATTGTCTCGTCACCTTCTTCGACCCTGGCGGAGGCCGCCGCTGGCGGCTCGGGGCCGTCCTCCGCCTCTTGGATGGCGTCACGGGGCCGCTTTCGGCTAACTGGGCTGGCAGGACGCTCAGACGGTAAGCTGGAGCATAGCTGAATTCGATTGATGGTAGACTTCGTGTCCATGTCAAGCTGGATAGTTCATAGAATGCTTCAGCGATTGAAGGACAGAATGATTTCTCTGATTGATGATTTCCAGCTCTGGCAGGCGTGGGTCTTCTTATAGTGCCGGGGCTGGCTTCCCATTGGTTGAGCACATTGGGAGGCACACCTGCTGCGGCCGGGGTCGCCGTTGGCTTGGGACCGCTCGCTCTAGTCTCCGTGCGCTCTGATTGGCTGGTTCCGCCGCTTCCTGTTTCCTCACCTGTGAGAAGGGGCAGACCCGAGACCACCTCCGGTCGCGCCCGCGGCAGATCCGTACTCCAGCCGACAGAGATCGCACTCCCACCTCACATGCACACATTCAGATCAGGCACACAAATTAATTTGGTTAATATGAATAGAAGAGGGATTTGGAGATTAGACTCCGGAGGATAAATGATGATGCGGCCCAACTCCCTTCGATTTCTTCCTTCAACGCCACGCGCACGCAGTTCTCATCCATGCCTCCGAGACCCTCATAAACTTAACAGCCGAAAGAATTCGAAAGAGGAATTAATCATTAATTTGACTGCCACCAGTTTGATGTACTATTATAAAAGAGAAAGGGGAACCTACCACCATCTTGGCGCATTACCAAAGAAAAGAAAAGGAGGATCAGCCACCATTTTGAGAGAGGTTGCTAGGGAAAACTGCCACCAATTGTACATTAACAGGGAAGAGAAAGGGGAACCCGTCACCAATTAGAGTGGATTGCCCGGGGAAACTGCCACTATTTGCCCTTCTACCAGAGGAGAGGAAGACGAAAAACTGCCATCCTTAGAGGTGTATCATTAAAAGAAGGCGGGGAAGAAGGCTACCACTACTTGATCACCTAGAGCTCAAGGAAGGAGAGGGAATGAAGAAAGGAAGAAACCCCCAGGAAGGCCACTACCACACGCCATAAAGTTAAAATCCCCATCTATCTACATCCTAATACCCGGCTAGTTCCCTACTTCTATTTCATCCCTTAAATCCTCATTTTCAGGATTCCGGCCGCTAGTAGCCGAGCCTCCTCTTGAAGAGGAGTCCGACTACGAAGCGCCCGAAGACAGCCATTCAGAGCCGGACGCCCCTCTGATTCTGGGCCGGCTGCGCCATCTGGTGACATAGGCGCCGCGGCTCCCGGGCCATGCGACCGCCGGGCCGCCAGCGAACCAGCGTCCGGGCCGGTTGGCATCCGGTACCACCGCCGTTGTCAGCCCGAGCGCACGCTCCGCCGCCGGTCGCCGCGGTGACGCCCGTGGCTGCCGCTCCACAGCCCTTGCCAACCCCTGTGGTGGAGACCGACGGCTCCTGGCATTTGGTCGTGCTGTCGACGGCCCTAATAGCCGGTCTCACAATGCACTGGCTACTGCTCTTGGAGCTATTTCTGCGGCTTCCCAACTGCTGATGCTGGTGGTTCTTAATGCTTACTTACTAATTCTGAACTATCTGTCCCCATAACTTGACTTTAATTACTTACCTGACTTTACATTGACTAAACCACTGGCCTACTCTAAACTAATTGCTGCCCCATTTGCCTGATAAACTTAATTACATTGAATGCCCCCCCCCTATTGCCTCATCGAAACCAATTAAAAGTTTCCCAAAATCGGACTTTCACAAAGTGTGAACAAACACACGAAATCAGACCTAAAGGTGCTAATTTCCTACGGTCCCAGACTTCCATTGTTCCCAGAAAATCTTAAACAGCGGGGCAGGACCTCCTGTGGAGCAGACCCATAGAAATTTTACTAGTTTCCAAGTTAATATTTACTGATAGGGAATTAACGCATACTGTACGGGCCTAATTTTCGAGCTAAAATCTTAGATATTTAAACAACACCAACGAGCACGAGGTCACAACATAAATTCGAGTAATAGAGGGCATACGTAAATACGCGAAAAGCGGTCTCCAACGGGGCAACACGAGCAAAATTTCGACACGCGAATCGGGGGGGGGAATTAAGCAATCACTGGCTAGCTACCGATCTGTTACTCAGCGGGGGTCGAATGGGAGACTCACACCTAGCAAGTAAACCTTTTCTGTTCGATAGTCTATGATAGCATGCGTACTGGCTAGAAAAGCACTACCCAGGAGGGAAACTGCTGCTGAATTGCCAACGACCAGAAAGAGGATTCTCACCTCTTCTAGCCCAATAACTGCTGTGAGGGTGGCCTGGCCTAGCATCTCTAATTCATTGCCCGTGTAGGACACGGCCTTCACACATGGGGGCTCCAGGGCCTCCACACTCTGTCCGGTAATTTTAGTAAAGTCTTTGACTGTTAGCAAAGACAGCGCACTGCCCCCATCTACCAGGAGGCGGGTGGGAACATTCTCAATTGGCAACTCTACAACAATATCTCTCCCGCGTTGTCCTCTAGCTGGTCTTGGCTGATAGAAATCGGGTACCTTCTCAAATCTAAACTTCTTGCTGGGCGGACGTGGCAGGTTAAGCTGGGCCCTAGAGAGGGAACGGGGCTGAGTTCGGGCCGGGCCATTCAGCCCTCCCACGGGTTTCCCGAACCCGGGGCTCTTCAGGCGTGGAAGGAGGAGGCATCAGAGCTTGCGCGCGCAGCTGGGCGAGCCTCTCCTGCCTCTCCCTGGTAGCCTCGTCTAACATATCTCTGCCCCACTCCTCTAAATCTTGCCTATGGCGATCAGGTGGCGCACGAAGCTGCAATTGCTGCTGCTGCACACCCGGCGCCGGCGGCGTGGGCGCCTCCTGAATTGCAAGCGGCGGGGGCTGGGGTTGGCGCCAGTTCCTACTGCTATTAGAGCCGCCCTGCCCCTGCCTCCAGTTCCTGTTGGGAGTGGCGGGGCGAGGGGGCCTCATCTGCTGGGGCAGCTGGGCAACAGACTCTGCTGTCGCCTTCATAGTTTCATTGAGCTGCACCAGCTGGTTGCGCAGATCCTTTTGCGTTTGCTCTAGCGCGCCCAACCTCTCTTGCATCTCTGATAGGCCGTCACCGTCCTCCTCCGTCTCGTCAGCTTCCTGGTTCACCATCCTGACCCACTTGCGAGGGGGCTGGGTGGCTGCTGAGGTTGCAGACGGACTTCGGTGCGGGACTCAGACCTGGGCGGGCCACTACTGTCCCATTTCCCGGCTAAGTCTGCGGCTTCTAACAGGGCTTGCTGCTGTTCTAACACCTGCTCAATTGTCTGCCAGCGACGGCTCAACAGATCTTGTCTGACCTGGCGGGGGAGCTTAGCGTGTTCCAAGTAGGTGTACACGATTTCTTGTTCTCTCTGCTCACCCTGAATCTGAGGAAACATGGCCGTTATCTGAGATCTTATCATAGCAGCAAAAGCACTATGTGATTGGCCGGGTTTCTGGCTCAGATTCTTCAGCTTATTTCTCTTAGCCAGATCAGTGTTGGCCTCGCCCAACTGCTCTCCTAATCTAGATACGAACTGCTCAAAGGGCAATTGCCCGTCCAATCCTAAGGCTAAGTTCTGAAATTCACCTGGGAGGTGCGAGATGAGCACCTGCTTCCTAGCCTGATCTCCTACAGTTCTCTCCGCGTCCAGCTTGTAGATCATTCTCTCTACCCATTGCACAAAACAGTGTTCGCCGGGAGAGAACTTTCTACGTAGATTTTCGGCCTCTGGGTCTTGGCCCATGTTTAGCTGGTTAAACGCATTGGCTATAGCGCAACTAAGTCTCCTAGCTGCGGGACTGCCTGAGGAGGATTCTGGGCTGCGTCCGGGGGAGCAGCGGCGGCTGCTGCGCCACCCTGATTGGGAGCGGGAGCTGCTACTCCTTCATCTGGTTCCTCAACTACTACTGCTTCTGGAGGCTGAGGGACCTGGTTACCAGCGGCTGCGGCCATTGCGGCTGCGGGGGCGGCAACTGCTGGGGTGTCAGCGGCCGAGGGTGGTTGACCAGGGGCGTCTGCGCACACAGCTTCTACGACCCTATCTCCACGCGCCCGTGACATGTGAATGCCGGATAGCTGGGGGAGTACCCACTACCGGGAAGGAAAAGAAAAGAAAACCGGGGCAACTACAGGTAAAGACCGAAAAGTTGATCCGAAACACACAAACACACTCACACACACAAACACAGACAAAACTCACACACTTGCGGCGTCGAAGAAAACAAATTGAAAAACGGGTGGCTCCACATAATTCCATTTAGGCAGTCCTAACGGCTTCACTCGGCAAAGCACACTGACTCAAACTGCGGCTACCACTACCAGTTGTCTATGGCACATCCTGACAGGGAAAAATTGGCTATTCAGAGAGACTTGACCTTCATTTTGCGGCCATGCTAGGGAACCCAAATGCCGACCGTAAACGGACTTACGGCACCTGTACAAATTCTCCCCTAGGGTTGCGCGCCGGACCCCATTTCCTTAAGAAAGCTACTACGAAGAAGCGTTGGCGCCTGGACCCAAAAACCCAAGTGGCGGGAGCAATCCCCATGGAGGTCCTCCCACTTTACTGCCCTTGCACAGCCGGAAAACCGTCGGAGTCCAGTGGGGCTTCCACCTCAGGACTACCAATCTTGTACACGCAGCTTCACAAAAGGCGGGAATCCAGCTCCCCTACGTCTAGCAGAATCCACAAAAACCAAGACCTCCCCCTTCTGTTCAGAGCGAAGGCGCGCAGCGGGAGTCCAGACTAAACTGTCCCCGAAGTTTTCAGGTTAGGCGGATTACAAGCCTGAAACTCTCGCCCGCTTTCCTAGGATAAACAGACCTAAGTGAGTATCTTCCTGAAATGCTTGCCCCTCCGATACTCCACCTTTGCTGCAGCTCGAAATAGCATACTTGGGACCTTTATCTGATGGCGGAGAAAGTCCTACAGTTGTCAGCCTCTCCACTTTACTGTACTTGAACGCCCGGTTCTACCAGGAGACAGCGGTACCTCCATCTAGGTTATTCCAAGTTGCCAGAGACGTCAACCCGTCTTATTGACCTTGCGGGGCACTGGGGTGGCACTCTATGTACCGGGGCTTTACATTAGGGGACTGCATGCAACCCTGCGTCTAAGCGCTTAGTGGGCTGCAGTGGCCAGAGGGGAAAAGAGTTGCGCAATAGCGCCTTCCTGGGCCAGGCTGACAAGTCGGGCAGGAGCGCCGTTCTACCGGGTCGGGCTGATTGGCACACCCACCTCCCCTATCAGACTGACAGCAGGGGGGAGGAATTACTAAAGGAGGAGAATGCAGCAGGAAACATTACGAGATCACTGGGGCCACCAGACTTCCAGTACACCATTCCAATACTCACTGAACTCCACTATCAATAGGATACTATGGGATCTACTATTTCCAGCCACTGCACCAGCCCAAATGCAACCAAAGCAGTTACTACCGGGTCTGCAATACAGTGGGGAGAGTCAGCAGACACGTTGGGATCGAATCCCAGCCATGAAGGCACCAGGGGTTACCGCAGAATTCAGGTCCGGGCTGATCGCAGGTATTCCATAGGAGGTGACACTTTTTTTAGCCCGAGATTTTTGAGTCACACTGATACCCTACAGAGATACAATCACACCGCTATTCCCATTCCTGCGAGACTTTGGTATCCCCCAATGTTTCCAAGGCCATGACTACTGCTTCCCTTACTATGCATATATAGCGAGTTCCCCATAGCCCTTGATAGCTGTTCATTCTAATGGACAAACAAAACACGCTCCGGTCTCTACGCATTTCTAGGATTAACTGAGCGATCAGGGAGAGCGACTGTTACACTCCCCCGAGTAAAAGAAAGAGGTAGGACAAAGGAAAGAAATGCTTCGCTTCCAGCTTCCCTGTGCTTGCGTGATGAGGCTTCCGTACCTGGCTGGCTGTCCACCTCAACACTCACACAGTTCTGCTGTAGGCTAGGCGAGAGAAAGAAAGGGAGGGGAAATAAAGCATATTACCATGAAATAGAAAGTGAGTCCGGAAAATTCACTTTCGCAGTTCTTCACACACTCCGTTACCAGGTAGCTATTCTGATTGTAATCAAATCCGCTCGTCTACCACTTCACACTTTCTAGCGCTGAAACTGATCGGCTAAATTAATTTTAAATTGAATCAGGGGCTTTTGGCGAATGAATGAATTTGGAAATTTCGAATGAATTGAACGAATTCGCAGCCCGAAAAATTTGAAAAGTTACATTAATATTTTTGGATTTTGTTGCCTCACGCCATGGGAGAAGAGAATGACGATTGGCTATTTTTACGATTGGTAGATTTAGACATGGCACTCTTTGCGCTTCGGCCACCATTCTGAGGGATGCCACAGGTGCGCTTGTCACATCTAAACCACCAGTCCGAAACTCAGCGCTGTTTGCACCAGATCCCACCGCTGCCACCATTTTGATGTAACCGCCCTTGTCGCCTGTCCGCTCCGTAGAGAGACGAACGCATGACTAGAGGGGCCAATGACCGTAGGCTGCCTATGACCGGGCAATGACCTGACGGACCTCCAGCACCAGACTGTCCCGCCCACATGATTAGTAGCTTTGGTAGCGCTTCGTGACCAGAGGGCCAAGGACCCACATGGACCCCACCTGTAGCCAAGGTGCAATAGTTGGTCACTCGGTCATAGTATGACCGAGTGGCTGCCACCACTCTATGTGACCTGGCGCACCTGGATCTTTCTACCAGACCTCTCGAGGCTAGAGCCCCGCCTGGATTGGTTACCAGGGGATTTAGGCTAACAGGGGAGACGCATGCAGCCGAGTACAGGGACTCTGCTTGGGGCATGATCGGGAACTCTGGGCTCAATCCTGGAGGATTTCTCAGCAGGGGATCCTTTGTGGCTGTGAGCGAGGCTGACTTGCGACTTTGATTACTAAGAGTAGTATGAGGCGAACATGTACTGTCTACAGTTTAGATTGCTCAGGGCGAAGGGACGCGTTAGCATGGGGTGCAACCTTCCTACTGCCATTCGTGCCAAGACTCGCTAATCCCTCTACTGCACGCACACGCGGCCCCGCAGCACGCACTCACAGGCGGGCTTTGCACGGGGAGAGGCCATTAGCTTACCCAAACTTCCTTATGCTTTGCCACCCCGGGAGAAAGGCTTAGCAAGCCATGAGTGAAATGATGGTGAAAGATTGAATAATGATGAAGTTAGTTAATAGTTAATAATTAGGCCCTTAGGCAAATAAGCAGGCAATTAGGCGGCTTCACTATTGAGTAAAATACAGCAAAAGATACGGTATCACCATTGGCTCAGCTCTCTAATCAGACAATGGAAAATAGGCAAACCCCGGATAAGCAAAGGCAATTAGAGCACAAATTAGTAGTAGGAACTTACCGGCAGCTGCACAGAGAGAGAGAGAGGCGGAGTGACCGAGGGCGGCTGTAGGCTGCAGTCAGGCAGACGGTGAAGCGGCGATGCGCTGGAGCGACGAGGCGCTGATGTAGATCAGGCGATGCTGATGATGCTGGGCGGTATCAGACCGCTGGCCGATAGGCGAGCTCACTTGGGGAGCTAAGGATAACTTGGCGGTAACAGACCGCGGGCCGGCAGGGATTCGTCTTATAGACGAATGGGTCAGAACTCAATCTGACAGCAAGTCCAAAGAAGGACGAGGAGAGGAACAGAGATAAACTCAGTTGAGTATTCTCATGCCGAAATCGCTTCCTTTTATAGACCTCACAGCCGCCTCCTCAAGGTCGTTACCATGGCTCCCTCTCTCTGATTGGCTGCCGGCAGAATGACGTCAGAATGAGTCATGATGAGAAGCATGAGACCGGCATAGCAACATGAGAAATCGGGAAATTGCGCAATCCGGAGGTGGGGTGGGGGATAATTGGCGCAGCGGGTGGTCGCGAAAGTGTTGCGCAAGCAAACATTGAGAACAATAGGGCTGGGGTCGAGAACAAAGGAATTGGAAATCGGGGATAATTGGGGAAAACTGAGAACAATGGAAAAGTAAACATTGGAGAAAAGGTGATAATTAGGTGCGAAAACGAGAACAAAAGAAAGAGAAAATCGGAGAAAATGTGATAATTGGTGAGGGTCGAGAGAACAAAAGAAGCAAAAACGGGAACAATAGAAGCGGAGGTGGGGTGGGTGTCACATGAGAAATTTGGGAAGGAGAACAATAGCGTGAGAAAAGGTTGCGCAAGAGAGGGGGATGAGTCATCGATGAGTCACCGAGGGGGAGAAGGGGTCACACGACTTGCGTCACCGTTTGGGAGTTTGAGAGGGGATGGGGAGACGGTGAGCACACAAAGTACTGTAAGTAGACACAGGGAAAGAGGGGACAGCGCAGGAAAAGAGTGCAGAGGGAGACAAAAAAAGGGAGGAGGTAGAGAAAGTACAGGAAGAATAGGGCGGGAACAGAAGAGATAGGGTAGAGGGGGAGGTACAGAAAGGGGTAGGGGCTCCGGAAAGGCAGGTGTGGCGGCAGGAGAGACGGGACCAAGGCAGCAAGAGAGGTGCAGCAGAGCGGGAGTCTCCAGGCCCGGTCGGAGACCTGGCCGAGTCTCGACAGCTCTGTGCAGAGGGTGCACGGGATAGGAGGCACTTTCGAAAAAGTTCCCATGCCCTATCCCGCGACCAGAGCGTGGTTACATCATTTCCTCGCAAAAAATGGAGAGGTTGCACTCTGTGCAATTCGTCAAAATCCAAAAGCAGTGCTTAACCTTGCCGCATCTTACAACACAGAAGTCGTAAAAAATCGTATTGCTGAAACCTGACTTGGACCCCAAAAATGTTTTTTTGGATTGCGCACTCGATGCGGACACAGTTATTGCAGTATTTGATACAAGAATATTCCATTAGATTTTGTTGATATTAACTTTGCTGTATAATCTTTGATTAATTTTCTGCCCAAAAATTTTGTTTATTTCTTTCTTGAAACCTAAGTCGTATTCGACCCACTGCTGCGATTTCACATAAAAATGGCTGTGGATTCTTATTTATATCAGTATCTCTTTTTATCTCATCCCTTCTCACCCCTATCTCATCCCTTCTCACCCCTATCTCATCCCTTCTCACCCCTATCCCATCCCTTCTCACCCCTATCTCATCCCTTCTCACCCCTATCTCATCCCTTCTCACCCCTATCCCATCCTTTCTCACCCCTATCTCATCCCTTCTCACCCCTATCTCATCCCTTCTCACCTATCTCATCCCTTCTCACCCCTATCCCATCCTTTCTCACCCCTATCTCATCCTTTCTCACCCCTATCTCATCCCTTCTCACCCCTATCTCATCCCTTCTCACCCCTATCTCATCCCTTCTCACCCCTATCTCATCCCTTCTCACCCCTATCCCATCCCTTCTCACCCCTATCTCATCCCTTCTCACCCCTATCTCATCCTTTCTTATCCCAATCTCATCCCTTCTCATCCCTATCCTATCCTTTTTCACCCCTATCTCATCCCTTCTCACCCCTATCTCATCTCTTCTCACCCCTATCTCATCCTTTCTTATCCCTATCTCATCCTTTCTCATCCCTATCCCATCCTTTTTCACCCCTATCTCATCCTTTCTTATCCCTATCTCATCCCTTCTCATCCCTATCCCATCCTTTTTCACCCCTATCTCATCCTTTCTCATCCCTATCTCATCCTTTCACACCCCTATCTCATCCCTTCTCACCCCTATCTCATCCTTTCTTATCCCTATCTCATCCCTTCTCACCCCTATCTCATCTCTTCTCACCCCTATCTCATCCTTTCTTATCCCTATCTCATCCCTTCTCACCCCTATCTCATCTCTTCTCACCCCTATCTCATCCCTTCTCACCCCTATCTCATCTCTTCTCACCCGTATCTCATCCTTTCTTATCCCTATCTCATCCCTTCTCATCCCTATCCCATCCTTTTTCACCCCTATCTCATCCTTTCTCACCCCTATCTCATCCCATCTGACCCTATATCATCCCTTCTCACCCCTATCTCATCCCTTCTCACCCCTATCTCATCCTTTCTCACCCCTATCTCATCCCATCTCACCCTATATCATCCCTTCTCACCCCTATCTCATCCCTTCTCACCCCTATCTCATCCTTTCTCACCCCTATCTCATCCCATCTCACCCTATATCATCCCTTCTCACCCCTATCTCATCCCTTCTCACCCCTATCTCATCCTTTCTTATCCCAATCTCATCCCTTCTCATCCCTATCCTATCCTTTTTCACCCCTATCTCATCCCTTCTCACCCCTATCTCATCTCTTCTCACCCCTATCTCATCCTTTCTTATCCCTATCTCATCCTTTCTCATCCCTATCCCATCCTTTTTCACCCCTATCTCATCCTTTCTTATCCCTATCTCATCCCTTCTCATCCCTATCCCATCCTTTTTCACCCCTATCTCATCCTTTCTCATCCCTATCTCATCCTTTCACACCCCTATCTCATCCCTTCTCACCCCTATCTCATCCTTTCTTATCCCTATCTCATCCCTTCTCACCCCTATCTCATCTCTTCTCACCCCTATCTCATCCTTTCTTATCCCTATCTCATCCCTTCTCACCCCTATCTCATCTCTTCTCACCCCTATCTCATCCCTTCTCACCCCTATCTCATCTCTTCTCACCCGTATCTCATCCTTTCTTATCCCTATCTCATCCCTTCTCATCCCTATCCCATCCTTTTTCACCCCTATCTCATCCTTTCTCACCCCTATCTCATCCCATCTGACCCTATATCATCCCTTCTCACCCCTATCTCATCCCTTCTCACCCCTATCTCATCCTTTCTCACCCCTATCTCATCCCATCTCACCCTATATCATCCCTTCTCACCCCTATCTCATCCCTTCTCACCCCTATCTCATCCCTTCTCACCCCTATCCCATCCCTTCTCACCCCTATCGAATCTCTTTTTCTCCCCCTTGGCTCGTTTTTCATCCCATCAAATCCTTTCTCATGCACACTTGTAAAAATCTTTTCTCAAACTTGTTCGCCTTATTCTTAACTATTCTCACCATTTCTCATCTACTCCCATCCGCTTCCAATCTATTCTCACCATTTCTCATCTACTCTCACCCACTCCTTATCTACCCCTTCGCATTTCTCACCGCACTCAAAGGCCATCGCAGCCACCAGGAAGCGGCCAAGCGCAGTCACCAGCTGCTTCAATCTCGCCATCGCTTTTTCTTGTTGCAGACTTTGTTTGCCAGCAGTTTCAAGCAATTGTTGTTTCTAAGAAGAGAGAAAACTCTGTCCTAATCGGAAATTCTTAGAACCAGTCTGTCCCTGTGCGACTTTCTAAATCCCAATAGTGCCGCAAATAATATCCTCATTCGCTTGGCCTGAGGCCATGGAGATCATAGAAGTGCAATCTGGAGTCGGGAATAGTAACGGCTGCATACACTCGTATAAAAACAGCAATAATTACTTGTAATGGGATCTACGAGCGTAATAGCATCCAACTCCATTAGCTAGTTCTAGATGGCCTTGGCCCAGCCAATCAGAACCGAGCTCGGGCGATTATCGACAGCCAAATTGGACGGATTATCGTTCGAGCCCTGTGTGTCTAGGCGGGCCATTGTCAGTGCTGAAATTGGCTGACAGATCTGACGGCTTGAGTTGGGGTATCTGTGGCGCGCATCTCCTCTCTCTCAATTCTGACTCTGACTTTCACTGGCGGCATGAAATATCCGACGGCAAATGTTGCAGTGCAGATGGGCGCGTTTTGTTTCTGACACTTTCTGCTTTCCATGCGATTGGGATAAGTGCAGGCTTGCTGCCAACAAGGCCACTGGTTCTCCACTGCTCTCTCCTCTCCCTGCCCTCTCCCCTATCCTCTCTCGCATTCTCGCGCTCTTCCTCTCCTCTCTCCTTCTCTCCCTCTCTCATCTCCCTCTCTCCTCTCCCTCTCTCCTTCTCTCCCTCTCATTTATCCTCTCTCATCTCTCCCTGTCTCCTTTTCTCCTCTCTCATCTCTCCTTCTTTCCCTCTCCTCTCTCTCTTCTCTCTCTTCTCCTCTCTCCCTCTCCCTCTCTCCTCTCTCCTCTCTCCCTGTCTCCTCTCCCTCTCTCATCGCTCCTTGTCTCCTTCTCTCCCTCTCTCATATATCCTTCTCTCCCTCTCCTTCTTTCTCTCTCATCTCTCCTTCTCTCCCTCTCTCATTTCTCCTTATCTCCCTCTCTCATCTCTCCTTCTTTCCCTCTCCCCTCTCTCTTCTCCTCTCTCCCTCTCTCGTATATCCTTCTCTCCCTCTCCTTCTTTCTCTCTCATCTCTCCTTCTCTCCCTCTCTCATTTCTCCTTATATTCCTCTCATCTCTCCTCCTCTCTCCCTCTCTCATCTCCTTCTCTCCCTCTCCTTCTTTCTCTCTCATCTCTCCTTCTCTCCATCTCTCATTTCTCATTTCTCCTTATCCCCTCTCTCATCTCTCCTTATATCCCTCTCATCTCTCCTTATATCCCTCTCATCTCTCCTCCTCTCTCCCTCTCTCATCTCCTTCTCTCCCTCTCCTCCATCAAACTCTCGATTCTCAACCTATTTTATCGATTTTTGTTCGCCAGTTAAAATGGTTTATCCATCACATACGTATTATGAGTTTCGCAGTTTCCGTTAACTAACTGACCCTTTGGCTTGATTAAGATTCAACAGGTTTTACTTCTGTTTACTTAAGCTTGGTGTTTGCAGCCTCCTCCGCTCCTATGCAGGTTCCGGACAGGTCAAGTTGGTGGCCGCACTGGGGAGGTCATAAATAAGAATTAAATTTGCTTACACGAAATTTTGTTTTTCTTCGCTCGCCAACGCGCTAAAAGATTACCGACTGGCTACAGTAGCAGTGTAAATGCAGGATTAAATGATGCATTCACATGCTCCCTGATTCACAAGGGTGTATGGACTGGTCTGAAAAGTAGGTTTTTTGTGTGTGGTTCTTTAACAATATGCAGAACTCATAGCATGCAGCTGCTGGGCTATGCCAGTTCCGTGTGAAGCCTTCCGACTTGTCTAAAAAGGGTCTTCGCTAGCTGACTTCTGGCAGTGTATTGTATTGTGGGCAGCCAAGTAAGATCCGATCCTAAAGTGCGTTGCTTATAAAAAGTCATAAAAACTTTATTTCATACTGAACTGTTGAGCTGTGCTGTGCTCATGTGTGCTGCTTTGAATATCGCTTGCGACTGGAGTTCTCTTCTCCTATCTATCTATCCATCCATCTATCTATCTATCCATCTATCTATCTATCTATCTATCTATCTATCTATAGATCTAACGTCTGTCTCTATCCATCTAATCCTCCTATGAAAATTTCCATTGATATGTCATTTCATCTGAGTGTCTTTCTTCTGTCTACCTATCCACAACTAACATTTTGCATAGCAGATGTGAGTTTCATACGTGATCATCCTGCTTCGCAGACTGCCAGAATTATTAGTTTAATGAAGCCAGATTGCAGACATTTTAACAGCCGTCAATAAAAAATTTGCTTCCCTAACTAGTGTTGACTTTATCGCTAGCCCGTTGCAGGGAATGCCTGCTAGCAGCAACAGTATCTACCATAAGCACTTCGGTTTTACAAGCTGACTTAATATTCCAACTGTTTTATATGCTGCACAAGCGATTCCATGTTGTAAAAAGAAAGTCGAAGTGTCGAAAAATTCAATGACACTACTTGTTCCTTAAGTGTTCAGTAGACCTCTAGGATATTTTAAATAAAATTAATTCCAAAGAGAAAAAAAAGAAAGAAACAGAAGATTTCTGTTCCAAAGAAACAGACAGACATACAGACAGGAAGACAGACAGACAGACAGGAAGACAGACAGACAGACAGGAAGACAGACAGACAGACAGACAGACAGACAGACAGACAGACAGACAGACACACAGACAGACAGACAGACAGACAGACAGACAGACAGACAGACAGACAGACAGACAGACAGACAGACAGACAGACAGACACACAGACAAACAGACAGACAGACAGACAGACAGACAGGCAGACAGACAGACAGACAGACAGAAGGCAGACAAACAGGCAGACAGACAGACAGACAGACAGACAGGCAGACAGACAGGCAGACAAACAGGCAGACAGACAGACAGAGAGACAGATAGACAGACAGACAGACAGACAGACAGACAGACAGACAGACAGACAGACAGACAGACAGACAGACAGACAGACAGGCAGACAGACAGGCAGACAGAGACGGACAGTCCCTAATGGCTAAGCCGCATCATCGAAGCTCCAGCGTAATGCTTATCTATATTCTGACATGAAAATGAGAGTCCTTTCTAGTAGCACACGCGCAGATTGAACTGCTCCACGGCAGTTTATTGCATGGAAATTCCGTGCAGATCAGAGTCACCGCAACGTGTCAGTCTTGATTGACATGCTTGACCATCCATTGAGTTTTATGGCTTTGATGGTGAAGCTGAGAATTCGCGTACAGTGAGAAACTCCGACTGCACCAGCCACTCTGCTTGTACTGAGCCAATGAGCGGCTGCACTTTCTTAGCTTGCTGCAGCTTTGCTGCATCCTTCGCGTCTTCTTCTCCAGCTCTGCCTGACCCTCCCGCTCTGAGCCCTCTCCCGATGCCACACTGAAATTCGCCCAGTCTCACCCTCTCCTAGTCTCACCCTCTCCCAGTCTCACCCTCTCCCAGTCTCACCCTCTCCCAGTCTCAACCTCTCCCAGTCTCACCCTCTCCCAGTCTCACCCTCTCCCAGTCTCCCCCTCTCCCAGTTTCACCCTCTCCAAGTCTCACCCTCTCCCAGTCTCACCCTCTCCCAGTCTCACCCTCTCCCAGTCAGTCTCACCCTCTCCCAGTCCCACCCTCTCCCAGTCTCACCCTCTCCCAGTCTCACCCTCTCCCAGTCTCACCCTCTCCCAGTCTCACCCTCTCTCAGTCTCCCTCTCCCAGCCTCACCCTCTCCCAGTCTCACCCTCTCCCAGTCTCACCCTCTTCCAGATTCACCCTCTCCCAGTCTCCCCCTCTCCCAGTCTCACCCTCTCCAAGTCTCACTCTCTCTTACAGTCTTCGATTTTACTGCACTATTATGCTCGCAGGGGTTCCTATTAACCTAAAAGCTATTGATCAGTTCTAGTGGAAGTAGAAACAGACTATTTCCTTGAATACAAACTGACACTGCTGAAGTGCACTTGAGAGCCTGTCTCAGGCAGAACCACAGAAGATTTTCCTTGAGTATACTTCCTTGAGTTTTCCATTGAATAAATATGCTTATTGATCTATTTATGTATCAAATTACAGTATCTATCTATCTATCTATCTATCTATCTATCTATCTATCTATCTATCTATCTATCTATCTATCTATCTATCTATCTATCTATCTATCTATCTATCTATCTATCTATTTATCTATCTATCTATCTATCTATCTATCTATCTATCTCTATCTATCTATCTATCTATCTCTATATATCTATCTATCTGTCTATCTATCTATCTATCTATCTATCTATCTATCTATCTGTCTGTCTGTCTATCTATCTATCTATCTATCTATCTATCTATCTATCTATCTATCTATCTATCTATCTATCTATCTATCTATCTATCTATCTATCTATCTATCTATCTATCTATCTATCTATCTATCTATCTATCTATCTATCTATCTATCTATCTATCTATCTATCTATCTATCTATCTATCTATCTATCTATCTATCTATCTATCTATCTATCTATCTATCTATCTATCTATCTATCTATCTATCTATCTATCTATCTATCTATCTATCTATCTATCTATCTATCTATCTATCTATCTATCTATCTATCTATCTATCTATCTATCTATCTATCTATCTATCTATCTATCTATCTATCTATCTATCTATCTATCTATCTATCTATCTATCTATCTATCTATCTATCTATCTATCTATCTATCTATCTATCTATCCAGACGCATGCTATACATGTAGTTCAGCAGGATTAGCAAGTCAGAGACAGTAAAGAGAGCCGGGGAAAGTGCAGTTGAGAGTCAGCAGGGGAATCGATGGCGGCGCCGGGCAAGTCATAAATTCATAACTCCCTAAAACTGCAGCAACTCATTGTCCATCTCTCTCTCCCGCAAAATCATGCCTCTGGCAGCTAGCACGAGAGGCTGATTGGGGCAGATGGTCAGGCACAGAGAGAGGCAGCAGCATGGACTCCGTTGCCTGAGGCAACAAGCAGAACCGCGGACGCCCACAGCCTCCGGAGCTCAGTTTTTGCATTCTCTTTTTATTTTTTCACTCATCTTGGCCGCGCGCGAAGGAAAGGGAAGAGGAGACAGACTGGCCTGCGAGGCGAGAAAATGGAGTAAAGAATACTCGTACACAACACAGGTAGTCAGTCAGCCAACCTTATAGCTAAGTCCCTTTACCCAGATCTGCATCATGTAGCTAACTGTGGTACACACGTGAACTTGTTTGAGCAGGCTGGGGTTTTCGCGAAGTCAAAGTTTTGTTTAACCTATTAAACATCGGTTTGGTTTTGCTGCTCCTCCGACAATGTCAACTCTGGATTTGACAAGACTGTCTGACAATACCTGACAAGACTGTCTGACAATATCTGACAAGGCTGTCTGACAATATCTGACAAGACTGTCTAACAATATCTGACAAGACTGTCTGACAATATCTGACAAGACTGTCTGACAACATCTGACAAGACTGTCTGACAACATCTGACAAGACTGTCTGACAATATCTGACAAGACTGTCTGACAACATCTGACAAGACTGTCTGACAATATCTGACAAGACTGTCTAACAATATCTGACAAGACTGTCTGACAATATCTGACAAGACTGTCTGACAATTTCTGACAAGACTGTCTGACAATTTCTGACAAGACTGTCTGACAATTTCTGACAAGACTGTCTGACAATATCTGACAAGACTGTCTGACAATATCTGAAAAGACTGTCTGACAATATCTGACAAGACTGTCTGGATTTATCCAACAAGACAAACCAAAAGTACAAGTGCAGCCTGTGACTGCAGATGAAATTTTTCCTGTATAACTCTTTAAAATTGAATAATAAATCAAGAGAGAGAGAGAGAGAGAGAGAGAGAGAGAGAGCAACAAGAAGGATTAGACTCTGTCCGGATGCGGAACAGAGGCTGGATGCTGTCACAGTTCTGCCAGCCAATAAAAGCCTGTCCCTCCAAGGTTATGAGCTCAAAGGGGATTAGAAGAAGACAGAGCAATGGGAAAATTTTGCTTATGCAAAAAGCTCTATAAAATTCCCCACAACAATCATTAGCGGCAACATCAATCCTTTTCGACATCCTGCCGCCAGCCAGCAGCAAATGTCATCGACTGTCACCACGGAGTCGCCGGCGCCTCCAGCCAGTCCGCCAATCTGGATCGCCCACGTGGCGCTGTCGGTGATTCTCATCTGCCTGCTCGTGGCGTCGTTTCTCAGCTACCGGTCGAAACGGCGCAGGTCGGTCTGCCAGGTTCACGATTACAGCAGCGGCGGGGGCTGTTGCTGCTTCCGCCGGCTCTGCCGCTGCTGCACCAGCGCCGTCGGTGGCAGCGGCGTCGGCGGCCGGCCGAGCATCGAGATCAGCAGCGGCAGCGCCGCCGGAACAGCATCGTCGTCAACAACTTTTGGCGGCGCGTCGGCGTTGTCGGCGAACACGCCAGCGCCGGCGTCGGCAAGTCTGGCGATGCGCGGCTTCCGCAGCTCACCGAGATCCGTCAGCTACGCCAGCAGGGCCGCCTCGGCGGGCGGCGGCGGCGGAAGGCCGTCAACTGGACTGCGGGCCGACTACGGGTTTTGAAACTTGATGGCTTACATGAATTATTGATTGATTGATTGATTGATTGATTGATTGATTGATTGATTGATTGATTGATTGATTGATTGATTGATTTATTGATTGATTGATTGATTGATTGGTTGATTGATTGATTGATTGATTGATTGATTGATTTATTGATTGATTGATTTATTGATTGATTGATTGATTGATTGGTTGATTGATTGATTGATTGGTTGATTTGCTGATTGATTGATTGATTAATTGATTGGTTTATTGATTTATTGATTGATTGATTGATTGATTGATTGATTGGTTGATTGGTTGATTTGCTGATTGGCTGATTGGTTGATTGATTGGTTGATTGATTCATTAGTTGTTTATTCACCTGCTTTTTGATTGCCCGATTAAAATTGATGATTCTCCGGGCTATGATTTGACTGTTTTTCCGAGTACTTTTTTACGATGTATTTATGATTATGTCTTTTTATGTTTGATAAACTCATCTTGCTTATTGCTCAGTCAGTGAAGATTTTTGTTTTGAATATTGTCATGTGGGGGAGCCCAGTCTCCATCACCTGGGGAAGCCCAGTCTTCATCACCTGGGGAAGCCCAGTCTCCATCACCTGGGGAAGCCCCCAGTCTCCATCACCTGGGGAAGCCCAGTCTCCATCACCTGGGGAAGCCCCTAGTCTCCATCACCTGGGGAAGCCCAGTCTTCATCACCTGGGGAAGCCCCCCAGTCTCCATCACCTGGGGAAGCCCCCAGTCTCCATCACCTGGGGAAGCCCAGTCTCCATCACCTGGGGAAGCCCAGTCTTCATCACCTGGGGAAGCCCAGTCTTCATCACCTGGGGAAGCCCAGTCTCCATCACCTGGGGAAGCCCAGTCTCCATCACCTGGGGAAGCCCAGTCTGACCTGACCAAAGCAATGCTAGTTTTAGCAAACAATTTTCAAGTTTATAAAGTTTCGTTAGCAGGAAATAATCATGTCTCGCATTACTAGATATTAAGTCAGAAAAATTAATGGCCTTTAATTAATTTGTACAGCCTTGATCAGCTTCTGTATATTATATAACTACTAGCAATAAAATATACAAGCACACAAGCACGCAGTATCACGCCGCAGCTCCCCTGCTTTCAGCTTATCAATACAACAATGCTTTTGATAAACATTTCAGACAAGTTTTTTCTCTTTTTGTGCCCATTGTGTTGGCTGTCATTCCATAATTGTTTCTGTATTTCTGGCTAGCCTGGCTAGTTTAAAGAAGGTTAAAATCGATATTATTTTTTATGACTATAAAACAGCCTTAACTGCAAATTCAACTGCTGATAGCACGTAGCAATATATACTCACTGTTTAGCCAGACAGTAGTGTCTATAGCAAAATCTTTCCGATCTTAATAAAAGCGAAGACAGCCTCTTAAAATCTCTCACTACACTATAGCACTAGCACCTTCGCCAAACCACACACCACATTATGCCCCCCCCTGAAACCCCACATCATGGCACCCACCCCGAACCCCACACCATGACTCCCACTCCAAACCTCTCACCATCTCATGGCCACCCCAAACCCCACATCATGGCACCCACCCCAATTCCACATCATGGCACCCACCCCGAACCCCACACCATGACTCCCACTCCAAACCTCTCACCATCTCATGGCCACCCCAAACCCCACATCATGGCACCCACCCCAATTCCACACCATGACACCCACCCCAAACCCCACACCATGACACCCACCCCAAACCCCACACCATGGCATCACCCCAAAACCCCACACCATGACACCCACCCCAAAACCACACCATGGCGCCCACTCAAACCCCACACCATGACACCCACCCCAAACCCCACACCATGGCACCCACCTCAAACCCCACACCATGACACCCACCCAAACTCCACACCACGACACCCACCCCGAACCCCACATCATGGCACCCACCCCAATTCCACACCATGTCACCCACCCAAACCCCACACCATGACACCCACCCCGAACCCCACATCATGGCACCCACCCAATTCCACACCATGACACCCACCTAAACCCCACACCATGACACCCACCCCAAACCCCACACCATGACACCCACCCAAATTCCCCACCATGACACCCACCCCAAACCCCACACCATGACACCCACCCCAATTCCACACCATGACACCCACCCAAAACCCCACACCATGACACCCACCCCAATTCCACACGATGGCGCCCACCCAAACCCCACACCATGACACCCACCCCAAACCCCACACCATGACACCCACCCAAACCCCACACCATGACACCCACCCAAACCCCACACCATGACACCCACCCAAACCCCACACCATGACACCCACCCCAAACCCCACACCATGGCACCCACACCATACTTCACGTGTCAAACACCAAGATCATGGTCAAAAAGGTATCAGCGCTAGTTATATGCTGATTAAGTCGCATATTAACTTTTAAAGCTAAACTGGTGGGCCAGCAATAAGCAGAGTGCCCTTATAGCATAGCATAACACTGCAATAAAGATGCTTACATAGAGCTTTCAACATTCATTTCTCTCTCCCTATGCTTCAACCAGCCAGTTACCCAGTACACAGGCCACTGCATTCTGTACCGGTATGTACTCTTTTTTATCTACACTGCGCCGGCTGTTTCTCTGCCCGCAGTGTGCATAAATTATCTCCTATATAACTCAAGCATTTGCAAGTATGTTTCTCTCTGGTTAAGTCACAACTGCTGCGAGTGTTCCGCACTGCTATGCAGCTTTGAGCAGCCTGCGCTCGCTAATAGATTTACTGAGCACAGTTTGCATCTTCCTGATGCAGGGCGCGGACAGGATTCAGCGAGTTGACAGCGAATCTGATTCGCCGTCCACCAGTCAGCAAGAGTTCCTGTCGGCTGTGGCTACAGGAGACGGGAAAACCCTGCGGCGTTGTGTAGACAACGGAGCGAGCCTCTGCGACACCTTCGACTTCTACCAGATGCGCGGCTCCCCGCTACAGCTGGCCTGCGCCTTCGGGCAGCTGGCCTCCGTCAAGCTGCTGCTCAGCTTTCGAGCCGACCCGGATCCGCCATCCAATTTAGGCGAGTCGCCTCTGTTCCTTGCCGCAAAAAACGGTCATCTACAAGTTGTTGACCACCTCATCACACTGCAAGTAGACGTCAACTGTCCGAGCGTCGCCGGCGAGTCGCCCCTGTTCGCTGCAGCTCAGAATGGCCACCAGAAAGTTGTGCAGTCGCTGATCAGAGCACAAGCCGACGTCAATCTTGGCAATTGCGATGGCGAATCGCCAGTTCACATTGCTGTTCGAAACGGTCACATGACAGTGATTGACACCCTCATCAAAGCACAAGCTGACGTCAGTACTCAAGCTAACGATTTCTGCTCACCTCTTCACATCGCCTCGCAAATTGGTCATTCGCAGTTTGTTGAGTCATTAATCAGAGCGTTGTCAAATCCTGATCTTCAGACGCAGACAGGCAACACTGCCCTACACGTTGCTATTGATAAAGGCCATCTCATGGTAGTTCGCGAACTTCTGAAGGCTCGCTCAGACGTCAATCTAAAAGACAACAGGTTCGGCTCCGTTCCTCTTCACGTTGCCACCCTGTACGGCAATCTGCCAATGGTGACTGAACTTGTCAAAGCCCATGCCGACATTGATGCACAAAGAAATAGTGGCGCTACAGCTCTCTACATAGCAGCGCAAACTGGCAATCAGCGAGTGCTAGAATTCCTCATCCGAGCACAAGCCGACGTAAATCTTCAGAGGGTCTCGGGAGAATCTCCTTTGTACGCCGCGTCATTCAACGGGCATACTCGAGTAGTGAGCTCCTTACTTGAAGCCAAAGCCGATGTTAGTCTTCAAGAAAAGAATGACCGCTATTCGCCGCTTTACATCGCGCTGCAAAACGGTCACGAAGATGTGGGTGAACTGCTGATTAAAGCGCAAGCTGATGTTAACCTGCAGAGCCAGTTTGGCTTGTCGCCAATTTACATCGCGGCACTGAATTACAGCTTAAAAGCGGTGCAGTCACTCCTCGGAGGGATGGCAGATGTTGATCTTCAGTCTCTCGATGGTGACACAGCGATTCACGTCGCATCTCAGAACGGCCACAAAGAGATGGTTGACGCGCTCATTCGAGCTCAGGCCAACGTTAATCTTTCCTCGCACAATGGTGAAACACCTATTCACTGCGCATCGCACAATGGCCACGCACCGGTAGTGGGCTCGCTTATAAAAGCAGATGCGAGACTAAATCCTCAGAAATACTCTGGTGAAACGCCGCTACAAGCTGCAGCACTCAACGGCCACTCTGAAGTGGTGAAATTGCTCATCGAAGCCGGAGCAAATGTCAATTTGCAAAGAGCTGGCGGCGAGACTGCTCTCTACATCGCTGCCAATGGAGGTTACAATCAAATTGTTGACTCGCTGATCAAGGCTCACGCCATTGTAGATTTGCAGCAGGTCACAGGCGAGACGCCGCTGAACATTGCCGCTCACAATGGTCACCCCAAAGTGGTCGAATTGCTAATCAAAGCTCAAGCAGACGTCAATCTACAAAAAGACGACGGTTGTCCACCGATATTCATCGCGTCGCAGAATGGTTATCACGAAGTGGTTGACCTACTTATTAAAGCCCAAGCGGACGTCAATCTTCAAACAAATGCTGGCGAGGCAGCCTTGCACATTGCATCGTATAAGGGTCATCGACGTGTTGTTGAGTTGCTTATCAAAGCACAAGCTGATGTCGACATTTTGACAAGTTCAGGCTCTTCAGCTTATTATTTTGCAATTTTTTGTTTACATCAGGATATAGTGGACTTGCTAGCAACCGCCCAGGCCGATATTGACATCCTTCTTGACGAAAGATTTAAAATAATCAAAGTTCCTAACCTCGTAGAGCGACGCTTTGTGGACGAAGCATCTCTCAATGACGCAGACGGCTTGTCGAATTTAAGCAACGCGTCGGATTTTGACTACGGCGCTATGTCGGATGTGGAAGAAACAGTGCTAAAATTCGTTCTGAGGTCAAAGAATAGTTCAGAGAGTGAGGATTCAGAAGAAATGGATGAGCCTAGTGTTGAAAAGTGGGTATATACAAGTTATAACTGGTTTCTAAATGTTTTCGTATAGCTCGATCGTATCTACAAATAGATGACAAAAACTTGCTTACGATTTCAGTGCTGTTCCGCCAAGCGATGCCGAGCTCAGCCTGCAGTTGCACGCGAAACTTTCCCAGTCCGGATTCTTAGACTCCAGAGCCGCTCTGCAAACCTCAGTTGCGGACGTACTGCAGAAGATCCTAAGAAAAAGACTAAACAACAATGGAATCTATGTTGTTGGTAGCTACTCAGAAGGCTGGGGAAACAATTTGAAAACGGTGGACGGTAGAACGGACATCGAGTCGGACATCGACATGATGCGGCTGATTGCGGGCAAGCTCTACCATCCTAGGGGAGTGTGCAAGTGCGGCGGCGCGGTTGTTCAGCAAGAGTTCCGCAACGGTCACATTGTGTGCCCCGGATTTGGTAAGAGCTTGGAAATAAACATTCATCAGTAGCATGTAGCACAGGTTCGTCTGCAAAAAGTGATTGATACAATTTGCATTGCAGCATCGAACCCGTCTGAAGCATCATACGGATCCAATCTGAGACCGGCGGTGGACCACGTGGTCGCCAGTCGTCTATGCAGCTACCCGGCCATCGCGCCACTGCTGCCAGATCGAGTGTCCAAGTCCAAAATTCCCAAGCCGGTGCTGCGGTCACTTCAGCAGCACATTGACGCTTTTGATACATCGCCCTGTCACGTGGTGCACGCTGCTTCTCCTGGTCGAGGTGGCCATGAGCTTCGGGTGAGCACCAGCTTCCTTGAGAGACTGCTACTGCGAAGTCTCAACACAGTCCAGGGTCAGATGTTCATCGCACTGAAGTACCTCGTCAAGAAGGTGATAACGCACGAGTCTGGCTACAATGTGAAGGGCGTCAAGCCGTACCATGTAAAAACCATCACGTTTCGAATGCTGGAGAAAACATCGCCCGAGGAATGGCGGCCAGAAAATCTCGTCAATCTCACAAGGCAATCAATGCAGATGCTAGCTGACAGTGTTGAGAGCAGCTGCACTCCTGACAATATTCATGGTCAAGTCCTGAGCCATTTTTTTTTAAGGATGCCGCGTTATATCTCAAAGGCGTTGACAACAAAAAATCCTCAATCGAGTCGACACTGAAAAACATTGCAGACACCCTGAGAATAGTGATTGATCAGCTGCCATCGCTGCTGATGCAGTTTAAGAACAGTCTCAAGCCGCTGGATGATTCGGCCAGATTCTACTTTCATCCATTTCTAATCCTGCCAATTGTAATGTCTAATCCGGTAAGCGATTCTAGCAGTATCGAATACTGGGAGATTCCGGACGTAATTAACAGCTGTCTGTTGCGCCTTTCCCATGGCATTGTCAACGCGAGCTCGCTAGCGTCACTGACAGAGCTGATCGCCAGATTGCCAAACTGCGCCCGCTCGGCGCGGGAGGCCCTCAAAGCGCTGGCCTGTCTCAAGTTTGGCAACCGACATGCCGCAGCAAAAGTCATAGGCGACTGCCGAGGTCACGAGGTGAGCAGAGGTATCGATTGGCCTGCTGAGAGGTCACTGTCTGAGGCTACACCCGAGGCTGTGTGGCAACACCTACTGAGCTGTGACTCGGCTTGGAAGTTCTGCTTGCGGTTTGAGCAGCGTCCTCAGCTTCAGTTCGTGACTGGTGCCCTGGCTGAGTGCTTTCCGCTGCAGATGGGGCTTAACAGTGTCTCATTTTTCTACATGAACTTCGACGCGCTGGTGTGGGCTCTGAGACTCGAGCTGGGGACTGAAAGCGAGGATGCCGCGGCGGAATGGATTGAGGATGTGTCTCAACGAGAAGACGCAGACGAGCAGGAGCTGCTGGTGGCTGAGAAGTACTGCAGCCCCGACACCGAGTTGAAGCGAGAGCTGGACGAGAAGATTCGCCAGCTGCAGCTGAGACAGCTGGCCAGACCGTATTGAATTCTTGCGACTCAGCATGTTACTTAAAGCGTTTCTAGAGAACGCACAGTATGTGAGTGTTGTGACAGTGCTCCATCTCCCGAAATGTATGACAACAAAACTCTTTAAGTTAATTGCTGTTGCTCTTTTTCTTCCTTTCTTCTGCACACGAATCACGGTTCATACTTGGATTTTAGCTGAATGAGCATGCACCATCCTGATGTGACGTAGTCATTGAGCTAATGGGAATAGGCGCGCGTATTAGATAGGTAAAATTTGATATACTGTCTGTCTGTCTGTCTGTCTGTCTGTCTGTCTGTCTGTCTGTCTGTCTGTCTGTCTGTCTGTCTGTCTGCCTGTCTGTGTGTCTGTCTGTCTGTCTGTCTGTCTGTCTGTCTGTCTGTGTGTCTGTCTGTCTGTCTGTCTGTCAGTCTGTCTGTCTGTCTGTCTGTCTGTCTGTCTGTCTGTCTGTCTGTCTGTCTGTCTGTCTGTCTGTCTTAGTGTCTGTCTGTCTGTCTGTCTGTCTGTCTGTCTGTCTGTCTGTCTGTGTGTCTGTCTGTCTGTCTGTCTGTCTGTCTGTCTGTCTGTCTGTCTGTCTGTCTGTCTGTCTGTCTGTCTGTCTGTCTGTCTGTCTGTCTGTCTGTCTGTCTGTCTGTGTGTCTGTTGGCTGATTTTTTCGTTTGAATTCGAAGTCACTTGATTTTAAGTAGTTCGGCGTTCATTGCAATTTTATTTAATTAGATTGTAACAAATCTGACAGAAAATTCGTTTCTGAAATAGCAACCTACGAATACTTTTTTGAGTCGCATTAGGCTTAAAAATGCCTTCGTCTGATGAACGTCAATGCAGTTTGAGAGACTGAGAGTATCCAATTTCCCAGCGACGTCGACAGACGACCGAAACCTCGCCGAGGTAACCGCGAGTCGCATGCATATACCATATTTGACAGAATATTTATCGTTTGAGTTGGAAGTCTCTCGATATTTGAATAGTTCTGTGTTCGTTACAGTTTTAATAGTTTGGCATCAAGCTTTGATTATTTTTTAGGTCGCAATTTGCTTTAAAATGACGCATAAAATAAAGCACAAACACACAAAAAATCACAAACTGATGTGAAGGGGTCCTCACCACAAATAGGGGGGAATCCCTCGCCCGGTCAAGTAGATGAGAATGAACCTGGCTGGAAGATTTCCGGAGTACGGTCGTACGGATACAGATACAGTATCTGTTTTTTGTTTTCGATTGTCTCATAGTCAGGCTGCTTGCACTCTAAGCGATTGGGCGTTGGTTCTTATGGGAGAAAATCATCAACTCTCATCATCAAATAATCATCACAATCCCCTGGTCGACATTTCAGCAAAACTTTTAGAAAGATATTTTGCGATTTCAAAACAGTTGTTATGATTTTAATATATAAAACATTCATAAGAGTATTTTATTCGGCATTCCACTTTAGCCCTGTTGGCTGTGCTTTTCAAAACTGGCCCTCACTTTCAGTGCCGCATGCTTAACGTTTTTAATACTTCGAAGTAATCTTTCTATTTTAGTAAACCTATTCGATCGGAAGGGCCTATGCCTTGTGCTCCTGCTGAGCCTGATGTTCGAGTCAATAAGCTGCTGTCATTCCGGTCGCCGAGTCGACAAACCGAAATATCGGGGGTTCGAGCGCGTTGGAAGGAGATCCGACAATCCCAAAAGCGAGCTCCATCAACTGACAACCAACCCGATGTGGCAACGATGATTAAACGAGGACTTCACGCTTATGACGTTTAAGGAAGACACTTATATGCGACGCCAGTTTTCTGCAAGTACTCGTAATGTCAATTACAATTGTAGCATTAGTAGTGCTGCGCCCGTATATTGAGCAAATAAAATACTGACACGCCTGGTTATAATTCGCCTGATTGTGTTGGCAAACGTTTACTGATGTATTTTCTTTGGTTTGATGAAATAAAAGATACGACAAAACCGATCGGGGTAGCTTTAATCCGTCCAAGCCTCGCACACCGCTCCCCCCCACTTCATTCCTCAACTCTAGCTTCGGCCGCAGAGTAAACTAAGTTACGTCACTAGTAAAGATGAGAGACTTTTATACCTGCACTCTCAGAAGTGGCGACCACAGACGGAATCTTCCGTGTGATGGCGACTTTTCGATGTTGCTCAGTATAAATGAAACTTGCGCGATTGCATGCGTTTTCTAATTTTTGTAGAAAATTACAGAGGGATTACTAAACCTTTTATCTTCTATCAAATATTTTGAGCGAGCCGCTTTTTTTATTTAAACAAGTGGAAACATCAATTTAATTTAGACACGTTACAGGCGTAGGGGTTAATTGTCTTAATTGATTTTCTGCAAGCACTATGCAACATAGACGTACGCTTGCTAAGTGCATGTCTATGCTGGCACAACAAATCGATAGGGACAAGCTGCAGCGCCTGTCCAATTCCTGCGCCGCCGGCGGCGACTTCAACTTGCGGGTAGCGTGATCCGGGCCGAGAGCTACAGCCCCAACCTGTTCAGGACGCGTCCTGCTGTAGTAAGTTGCAAGTGTACTTCGTATGCGCAAGTCGCTAGAGCGGAGTTGGGGGTTGCTATTAAGTACACGTGCTTTTCACTCACCCCCTCTGTCTCATATTTTATTACCCAGTTATGTAAACAATCGTTGTACATGTATCGTATTTAACCTGCGTATCGATCTAATAAACGCCAAAGAGGCTTCGTCAACTCTCTGCAGTCGTACACTGTATCTCTCTGCCTTAGTACAGGCCGAGTTCGGGCTAGCCCCTCGTAATTATTCTCGTACCTAGCCCTCGACCTGTTCAGGACTTCCTGCTGCTCTCACCTTGCAACAGGCCCGTTCAGCAAGGCGGGGTCAGGTCCGAATCGAACGGCCCTTCCGAATCCTGCTCTCACTACTGTGATCTTTGCATGAGGGGCTGCGTATTAATTGTTTTTGCGCTGTTGATGTTATTGCTGCACAATAGGCTTGTAGAAGTATAGTTTATTCCCCGTTTATTCTACTACGCGGCTATACCTGTCACGTTTTGTACGAGCTACATGCCCGGCGGTAAAAATCACGTCGAAATGACGTCGAAAAGCGACGTCGAAATTTCATGTCGATTTGAACCCCGATTTCGACGTCGAATGTTTCGCCATCAGACGACGAGTATGCGACGTCGCGTTTTCCACTACTGATGGCGAAAAGTCGACGTCGTTTATATTCGTGATGTCAGCAAGCTGATGGCGATTTTCGACAAATTTTCGATTTTTTATCTATATACTATAGTATCATTATTAGTTAATAATATGCTAGTTCATTGTTTCATACAATTGTGTTACAACACTATTAAAACATATGTAAACATAATGTTAATTCATACACTAGCTATAATCTACCCTAAGAGGAACGAAATAAAGCATAAAAATGCCAATCAAGACTGCATGACGTTTCATTTGATATACATCCAAACCATAGATGCAATTATTATCTCGCAACCATGAAAAAAGTATACAGTGTATTCAATTCACTAGCAATTTGAAATATAATCATAGAAATAGCATCAAGCTATCAGGAACAGAAAGTAAACGATGGAAAATGAGGAACAACAATGGCAACAA
Organism: Macrostomum lignano; assembly: GCA_002269645.1. Classification (NCBI taxonomy): domain Eukaryota; kingdom Metazoa; phylum Platyhelminthes; family Macrostomidae; genus Macrostomum; species Macrostomum lignano. The sequence goes on along the minus strand of NIVC01004186.1, from coordinate 26,796 downwards.
ATGCAACAAATTCAACAAATTGGAATCATAAATGGGAAACATTGAAAATCAATGGCGTCAGCGCGTTTACTCCTTGTGGAAAAGTCAGCTTTTCTGCACCCCTAAAAAGCGCAGTCTTCTGCCGTCGCATAGGACGTCCTTGGCCGCCAAGTTGAGATGGGTATTTGCTGAAAATTTTTGGTAGAGTAGGAGGTGGCTTTACTAAACAAGTAAAATACTTGAAATAAAATAAATTTCTGAAAAAAATTACAATATATATACAATATTGAAATACAATACAATATGTTCTAAATATAATCCCAGACCTCATAGAGCATTTACAATAGAGTTTTTAACTTTTTATAGCATAGCTACATATTATAGTATCTCCTGTTTTCCCTACATAGAAAAAGTTAAGATAATTATGGTATAAGTAGTAATTCATGCAGCTATGGGTGGGCTATGCTTTTTGTCTTTGAATGTAACAAACATTCCTTAGAATGCATATATAAATGAATTTTAAGTTAAAATTATATTTTAATACATTTCTCAAAAATTTGTTTCAAAACAAATATATACTTTACATAGAGTTGTGCCCTTTTAACATTTACGAGTATGAGGATTGAATCCATCACTGTTCATTGTTACACTATTAATATTTCCAATAGGCTGCACTAAAAAGTAAAAGTTTCTAGTTTATGGCTACTTTGATATTAATTCATTTGTCCTGTATAAAATCCTACATGTATATAGTAGTCAGCGGCAGTATTATAAAACATCAAACTAAACACAAAATTTTTAACGCACATTAATAGCAACAAAAATAATGCAACACAAATTACATAATGAAAGGAATGAATTGCCAAGTGTAATACAGAAAATATATACGATTATGAAATACACTAAAATTAATTTATAAGTCTACAATATGACAAATAATCGAGATGCGATCGATAATCGACATCGCATGGCGATATTTTTAAAAAAATGTGTATCTTATGCGTTGTAAACAAAAATTATCGTGTCTGTTTTACACTGAATTAATTTGTCCTTTAAGTTAACTTAAAGCAACGTTGGAAAAATATTTTTAAATACTTATTACTGATCAATTCTGCAAATTGAGGGATAAAAAAATTAATATCGAAATTTCGACGTCGAATGAAGGTTCAAACGACAACTCATTAGTCGCTAGTTTTTGAAAGTCGAATATCGACGTCATTTTGACGTGATTTTTACCGCCAGGTGTAGAAAGATAAGGTTTGCAGTCGAACGGGGGTCAAAGCTGCAGAGCAAATTGTTTTTTTGATAGCAATTAAGCAGGAGAAGCTGTGGTTCCGTATTAAAGATTATCGCTCAGCTCGCGTTAATCGTTCCAACCAATCTCTGCAGGACGTGTGTGCATGACGTACATGTAGTACATGTACTCTCTCCAACGACAGGCTTGATGTGTAGTAGTGGATATATATAGCGCGTGTCACCGAACACAGCAGCGGGGCTCTGGAGCGTTATATACGGTGAGTCTCTTTCCCAGCAGAAGTGATTTAGCGCGCCATTACATGTATCTCCATGCAGCTGGCTCGAAAGCTCATGCTTTAATTCTGCTCCTGCATCCTGCTCCAGTTCGATCGTTGCCAATGGAAGAGCATGAAACTGAGATAGTATCAGGTTCTGCCGGAACAGCTAAAGGAGCATCCAAGACGATGATGGTTAATATCTGTGGCGAGACAAACACGGCAGGGGGCGCTGACAAAAACATCACTGCATGGCAACAATGTATGAAGTTAAAAAGCAGGTGACCATCGATTCACAGACCGAAAAGGTGCCTGAAATGCCAGCCATTGATGAAAGACGGCTGGTAATTCTCGTAGTTGCAATGTAAAAGTATAGTATAGTCAATGCTGTAGCTGTATAACATTTCGTCATGCATCTATTTAATCACAGCAAACATAGTTAAAAGTTTTCACTTGTCTTTTAATGCAACACACAGTTTTTAATTCTTAAAAATTATTTTTTAAAGCCATTTGGCTGTAAGCATAGTAATTTAAATACTTTTGTTACTTTAAAATGCATACAGCTTTAATTCGAGTTTGTTGTTTTCCTTGAAAATCCGATACGATTATCCATGATGATCCATGATTCATTCATCGTTCATTCATCATTCATCATTCATCATTCATCATTCATGGAATGAATGACCATAGTTCAACACTTCGAACTTAAAATATCAGAATTAAGTTTTTATTCTTTTAAAATACTTTTTACTATGTTTCTTTTTTGTTGCTGGCTCTTGGCATTGTTATTTTCTTTCAAAAAATTAGATCCATTTTCAATTTACAACAATCAATCTAGATTTTTAATGCCAATTCCAAATTTTAATCTTTCAGATTTATGACATTTCTTATTGTTATGGTGATTAGGGATTCCAAAATCCCGACAATTTACAATCCCAGGATTGAGAAATCCTGAAATCCCAATGGTTTAAAATCCCGGGGGGATCACTAATCCCGGAAAATCCCGACTGAGAGTAATCCCGGGATCCTGCTTCGAAGTTCAAAAAAATCCCAGGATCCCGGGATCCCGATATCAAATGTATTGAAACATCTGCATCCAGCTTCCACCACGACCACAAAGTATAATTATGATATCTATAATGATAGCTAATGGTCCAAACTGTGGTATATTTTCGCAATAAACTTCTCTTTGCTTAGTTATTGTACAAGTAGAAATAGAAAATTGTTTGATAATAATAAATAATATTTATCCATAAAAGATAACTGATAATAATTGATTACAAAAATAATAACTTGTTTTAATATAGGTTATATAGCTAGCTATGCAATATCAATGTAAATTATCAAAGTAAATGTCATGTCATGTTTAATGCCACGTTACAGTGTGACTCTACCCCCTACCCCTTGTTCTAATTATAGGCATAACTTTTGAATGAATTGACATTTTTACCCCATTTAAAAAGCAAAGCAACCATTGGATTTTTTTCTACTTATGATGCAAGTTGCATCAAATTTGAATATCATAGTCAGTCAGCTTCTATACCAGTTTTTCCCACTATTTCTGGGACAAGCCTTGTACATATGCAACATGTAAGTTGCTAATTAGCTGAGAGCAGTTACATGACTACTATTCCATCCAATAGCAACTTACATATGTATGTTGCTAATAGACACGGCTAGGTAAAACCCTAGGTTGCACCTGGGTTTTTTTGCCAGAGACAAGGTACAAAATCACACCTTGTGCCAAATTTCAAGGTGCAATTTTAAGGCTCAGAGTGCAATTTCTCTTGAGTCTTGTTTTAGACAACTGGGAATGTATATTTTAATATCTTACATAAGGCTATAGCCATGCCATAGGCTATATTGCCTATATAACTTAATAGGAGTTAAAGAGTTATTTTGTTTCATATTTTAAGGCAGTGCATGAAAAATAGCTTAAGCATCATACATGTGCAACAGTTGGCCGAGTCGGCCGATCTGCCCGACCAATTTGGTGGCCAACCAAGAAAGTTGCAAAAATGCCCACCCAAAAAAATACAGAAGTAGTAGTACTAAGTAGCTAATTAGGCATTTTGACTTAATCAGACTGTCATAGTTACTCCTGCCGCTTACCCAAAGTTGCGTTAATTTTGCATTAGGGTTTTTTACATGTAAGTCACATTTTTGGCCAAAAACTATGTCACATTTTTGTTTAAACTAAGTCGCATGGCCAACCGAATTTTGGAGGTTGCGCATGTATGTTAAGCATGGTTAAGCCTTTAAAGAAAAATGGTTATAAGACCGCACCTAAACTGCACCTACTTTTTTAATTTCAAGGTGCGATTTTAAAATTTAGGGAGCATACGCACACTGCGCACAAAAAACCCTAGGTTGCACCCAAGCATGATTATGAATAGGCCTAAAATAGGGGTTGGCAACCTTTTTTTCCATTTGAGAGCTAAATGAGTTTTTAGTTCAAGACCACAGGCCATAGGTTATCCCTTTCAATTACTCTACCCTTTCAATTACTTCATCTACCTCAATTATCCCCCTTTCATTGGGTCTTTACCTTCTAGAATCTGCCCACTGAGTCTTTAAACCCAAGGATGCGGGTGGCTTGCTCTGCAGGCCATAGCTCATGGTCTAGGCCTATGGCTTGTAAATCATTTTGATGCTATTTCGAAAAATAAGTCTACATAACCGTAGCTTGCAGCTTTGGCCTACTGAGCAGGCCATAACTATTTTCTATACAGAAAACATTTTATAGATCATGGTCAATGAGTTTTTCTATCTGATATAGTCATTTTTAATAAGAAACAGTAAAAATCAAGAAGATAAATTGCTATAATGTATAAACAATTTTTAACAGCTAAACAGCAATAATAACATAACCTGTTTGTAACCAGATGGCATTTTGGGTATAACTTCAGTTTCTTGCTCTAAATTATTTTCTTGTTTTTTCAGAAATTAATACTAATTAATTAATACTTTAATTAATTTAAGTCACCAAATTAATACTTTAATGCTTTTAAACCTGCTTTACTGATTATTTTCCGGCCTTTCCAGATTAGGAATTCAGAAATCTGCTTCATATTCCTGCTTTAGATTCATACATTTGCAACTTTGGGAATCACCCAGCTGTTTCTATTGGCAACACACACATGTAAGTCGCTATTGGCTGAGAGCAGTCACGTGACTACTATTCCGTCCAATAGCGACTTACATGTGTGTGTTGCCAATAGAAATGGCCAGGTGAATCCCAAGGTTGTGCCCAAGCATGTTTGGATTTTGGACTACAACATTGTGTCATGTTCACTTTTTACCTTTTACCTTTTTTACTTGTTTTAAATTTTTAGACTAAGTTTTAAAGAATCCGGAAAATAATTTAGAGTGAGAAACCAAAGTTATGCCACATATTGTTTGTCAATTAAATATGAGCTGCCTTTGGCTTTGAAAACTAAAAACAAATTTAAGTTACACCTGAGCGGCATGCCAGTTGGCAAAGCAGGGGGCTGCACACAGTCCAGGGTTGCCTTCACATGAGCCGCAGCAGAAGACTATTTTCTTGGCCTGGCTATTCTTGTAGCACTGCCTGCACCACTTCGTTGGTTGGGCTTGCGCTTTAGTGGCTTCAATGTGCTTTAGCACTTTACCACTGCTGGCTGCTGCTATGCCCGAGCAGCTCTTACACAACCTGGTCCAAAGGAGTCAATAAAGTTCTTGATGATGGTCTCAAAAAAAAAAACTCCAGTGTACCTCTGCACAATCAGTACACAACCCAGGCATTTCTGGCCAATACAAAAAAGGTGCACGCCAAGCTTTGTAGGTTACTTCTAAGTCCGCCAGCATGGGTTGTATGGCTGCAAGGCAGAGTCCAGCCTGTCGACACCACCCATAAATCTGTTATACAACACAACTGTCTGTTGCTTCTGCTGGATAATCAGTTTGTTTTGCACAATTCAGTGAACAGGGTGAAGTTGGGCTACACCTTGCGTGTCAAGGAAGTAAACTTTCTTTAGGCCCAAGCTCTTCCTGTCAACTATTTTCAACGCTAGCACATTTCCTTTGCGCATAAACATGTAGCTTGGAGCTTGGTTTTCCTGGATACCACAAAGGCTATCTGGGACACCGCAATTGGCGCAAATTGTGCATGTCATCATAGTGCTCCACTGCAGCAGATACATCGCAAGATGATAAGATCCAAACCAGCTATCGCAGAAGATGTGATAACCTAAATCTAATACATACCTAACTGCCTCCACCAGGACTTTCTCACTCAGAGACAGCCCCCCACACCCAAGACCTTGACCAAATCGCTCATTCTTAGCTCTACTAGAGTGCACTAACAAGTTGCTGATGTAACTGGATCTAGCTTTGTAGAGACAATACAGTTTGATGCCATATTGCGCTTTCTTAGATGGAATATATTGACAAAACATGAGGCATCCCCTGAACAGAACACACTCTTTGTCAACACTAATTTCTTTTTCTGGCATGTATACACTATGACATATCTCAGCTATATGCGTGATAAATGGCCTTGCTTTTGCTAGCGGGTCATTTCCATGAAGTTGTTGCAATCATAGAATGCAGCTGGCTACTGATCTGTTGGTACCTGTCCTTTGTCAGACAAGTGAGTTGTTGGAAGAAAGATATTGCGTAGAAATCATCATTGCTCCAATAGTTGGCTATCGCAGGCTTTTTATCTATTCCCATGTAAAGCAACATGGTGACAAACTTCTTTATCTTGTCCACAGTCACGTCTTTTCATGCAGAGAACCTTTGAGGCAGGTTTGGCATTGATGCTTGTAGCTGGTCAAATTTGCATCACACCCTTGCATGGTCCAAGCGCAGAGCTGTTGCAGCAAGTCAGCAGTCATAAACAGCTTGAAAAACGCAGCTGGATTGTCATCGGCAGTCTCTGGCTTCGGTAAGTCAGGATTGATACCAGGCATTCCCAAGAACTCAGGCTCTGCATCTGGCCGTTGATCCTGCCCAGCTTCCCGTGCCACCCAAGCATCATTTGGCAAGCCTCCGGCGTCTTCATTTGGCTGGAGATGCAGGTCTTCCTCTTCTTTATCTTCACCCTTGTCCGCTGTTAGCCAGGCTTCTTCCTCCTTTAGTTTGGAGTCAATATCCAGATCAAATTGCACTTGAGCTGCAGCCATGCAAACACTGTCCAACACTTGGAAAGTATTGCACTAAAAAAAGCTGCTGATGATTTAATTAATTAATTGGCACTTGACTTTGATAATGTAGCTTCAAGCTTTCTTGATTTGATGAATCCCACAATTTTACTGTGTCATTTATACCACCCACCCATCCATCTACCCCACTCCACTTTGTGTTTTGCTTTCATGTTTATCCTTTACTGCTACGAGTATAAGCTAATCTGCCGGCTATCGCAGGCTACGAGGGTGTAAAAAATATGCTGAAATCCACAAGCCATCAAGCAATCTGTAAGCCACACTGATGAATAGAATTCCAAACAGCAGTGTAGGGGTTAACCTCTAGTATCTGCCCTCCCCCTGGGTCTTTACCCTCCATAATCTGCCCCCTGGGTATTTACCCTCTAGAATCTGCCTTTTTCCCCTCTAGGTCTTTACCCTCCAGAATCTACCATTGGGTCTTTACTTTCCAGAATCCACCCCTTAGGTATTTAGTACATTACTACATTTGTACCCCCATTGTTAGCCTATCACTATCTCACTTTTCTTTGCCGCCAGTTCCCCTGTTTCTTTTCTATTCAAAAGTTTAAACTGATGTGTTGTCTAGTCTAGACTTTGTAAAAAGCCACTTACACTCAGTTTGTATCTCATTACTAATTTGTCATTAAGGTTGAAGAAATTGAAGAAAGAAATTTCCCATTTTTAGTGCATAAATCTTTTGTAGAAAAAACAATGCAGTTACAATTTACAATAAAAGTGCAGGCCAGATTATAATATTGAAGATAAAGGAAGTTTGTAGGCCGCATAGAAAGTCTTTGTCAGTTAGATCTGGCCTGTAGGCCAGAGGTTGCCAACCCTTGGCCTAGAATGATACTTCTTGCGCTACTGCTACTTAAATGTTATCTGTGCACTATCTACAAGTATATATTGTTTGTAGATGCCTTTTTATGTCCACAATCTAGAACTTATAGCCAATTAATAATATTTCATTGAAAAAGCTAGATGAGTTTTAAGGTTCTTTCAGTATATATTTTTGTTTTTTTAAGAAAATTGTAGTAGCATAATCCTTTTTATGTATCATCAATAGTGACTTAACTTTTAGATTTAAAGATTTAGATAATAGAAATAATGTTTTTATTATCAAAAAAATAGTAAAGTATTGTAAAGGATTGATATAAAATAACTTTTTTCATTAGAAAACATTTTTCATAACTTATTATTTTGTAAAATTATAAAGACCTTGAATTTTAAGCATTAGAATCGTAATGCCATTTGACATTCTAGATTCAAATTTAAGATGCCACCAAACTATAAACTAGGATGCTAGCTAGCAATGGTCAACATTTTAAAAATCAAATATAATATCTATATCTTTATATTCTGTTTTTTCATTGCTAAGCCTCTAGCTTATTCGTCTATTATATCACTCAAATGTGCTAATGCCATTGGCTATATTCCTATTGTAGTCATAGTTTAAGGCTAAATTGGAATCTTATCTTAGCTCTGTTTATGTAATCAAAATCTTTGAAACCAACCTCCAATGCATAGTAAAGTGTATATGCCTAACAATAAATAAAGTTAAGGCTATTATATACTTACCAGAATGTGCGCCTGCTCAGGGCCAAGAGAACTAGTAGAATAGGCAAGTTATGTAAGAATGTCACTTGAAGTTTGCTAGAGTACATATATCCTTTGGTTCTAACTAAAAAACCTAAGAGCCTCTGCAACCCAAAGAAGTTTTAGAAGTCTGCAGATTGATGTTGATAGATTACTCATCTTTGACAATAGATAGAATAGTCTTTAATTTCTAAGTATCCCAATAGTTTTAAAATCATTAATATTTTGAATAGAATGTAAAATATAGAAAAATATTAATTTATTAAACCCTGCTTTGAAATTGGTGCCAATTAGACATCTCCTAGATGATTGTAGATTATTGATCAACTTATAAATGTCACTTGAACTAAATCAGAATAAATTGTTTGCTGGCTTCTACAAGCATAATGATTGTTGTAGATTTGGCCATAGATATAAGTAACAATAATCATCTATGCGGCTTTTTTTCCAATCAGCAGTTGCATCTATTGAAGCAACTGAAATTAATAAATTTGAGTATTTTAAATAGCAACCCTTAGAATCAGATACTTTTTGTGTCAGCTTATTTAACTGTTTTGGCAGTCTGTGGGTCAGAGAGGCTCCAAAATGTAAATGTTAAGGTAGAGATGCTGGTGTTTTATCTGATTTTGAATTTATCAGCCGAGGTAAACTGGGTTTTTGACAGAAAACAGGCCAATGTTTACCATAGAGAAATAACTGAAATTATCTGCATGCCCGCATGACAGGCCTTCCCGACCACTCAGCCGGCCAGTTGTTGCCAGCGGACTCAGCCGACCCACCGCCAGCCCCAGCCGGCCACGTGAAGCGGCCAATGAACCCGTTTATGGTTTGGGCCAAACTGCGACGGAAAGCCATCGCTAAAGAGAATCCCAAGATGCACAATTCTGAGATCAGTAGGAAGCTGGGCGAAGAATGGAAAACAATGCCGGATGACGAGAAGAAAGGCTACATTGACGAGGCAAACAGACTCAAGGATGAGCACAAGAGAGCGAATCCCGGCTATAAGTACAAGCCGAAGTCGAAGAAACGCGCCGCAGGCGCAGCCTCTACTGGAGCCGCAGCGCCCGCTGGCCAACAGCAGAAACCACAGCAAAAATCCAAAACGCAACAGAAGCAAAAGCAGCAGTCGATGACGCCAGAAGATCACCTGAGCGTGCAGCACCAGCAGCAGCAGTTGTACCACGCCTATCCAGACAATAACAATGCAGCCGTCTCGGGGTACCCAGCCAACCAGCAGTTGCTAGGCCAGCACCATCAGCAGAGTCTGCAACAACAGTTGAATCTGCTATCTAGCGCTCATCAGCATCACCAGATTAGCGGCTACCAAATGCTCCTAGCGCCTGAGCAGCAGCAGCAGCAGACTCAGAATCTGTACTCTCCTTATGTTGATCCGCATCACATGCAGTCGGCTCTTCTGTTGCAGCAACAGCAGCAGCAACAGCACTATCACCAGCAGCATTATGACCAGCAGTCTGCTTTTTCTAACTTGGACTCCTCGGCAACTCTGGACATGCAGCAGCAGCCGCAGCATCAAATGTACAGCGGATTGACCGCTGCTTATGCTGCTGACCCGTCCATTTACCTGCAGTCTCTGCAGCAGCAGCAGCAATCTGCTGGCATGGCCGAGCAGATCCCTGTGCCATCCAATCACTCGTCTAGCGCCTACTCAGGCGATTACGATGTGGTGGCGAACGGCGGGGGCGGCGGCGGCGGCGGCAGCGCCGGGAGCGACGAGCACCGGCAGACTGTGCCGCTGACCCTGATCTGAGATTGGAATTTTCCTTTCTCCTTTGTTTTCCTTTTAGTAGCTTGTTTCCTTTATTTGTTTGTTTGCTTTATTCACTTTGCTCCGTCCGTCAGTAAAAGACAGTTTTTACTAAGATTTTTATTTGCTAACATAGTTTTTTGTGCTTGTAACGACAGCTGCCTTAATTTCGTGTTTTGTTTTTGTCTGTTTTATTATTTTTTTTGGTTTTTCCTCGAGTGCTATTCTTGTTTTTTAACAGTTGAGCGTTAACGCCATGACAGAATCGTGCGTCGGTTTATTGTACATAGATTTACACTGTTGGTGTCCATTATTTTGAATCAATACGTCCTTGCCTTGACTTGTCCTTTTCTTATCAGTTTTTGTAAGTTTTTTTCATTGTTTTGTCTTTTGAAGTATGAAGCTGGCTTGGCTTTCTAGCTAACATTTATCTTCAACTTTAGCCGCTGGTGTGGAAAATTCCTAACTCGAAATATTGTTAGCGAACTTATTGCCTAGTAGAGACATAAAATGGAAACTAGCTAGGCCAGTCTCAGTAGTTTCCTATCCCCCCTCCCTCCACATTGAGTAGGTTAGGTTGTTGCAAAAGCAGCAGGTAACTGAAAGCATAAAAGACCCCCCCCCCGAGGTAGTGATAGAAAGCTTTTCTTTAGAGTTGGTTTGATGCATAAATTTTTAGAACAAGTTTGAGCTCGAAGTTTAAGTCTGCAAGCGGCCAAACTGTCATGCACAGAGACTGCACCGCCCACCCCCACCCCGACACACCGGCTGACTGAGAGCGGAGCCTTCTAAGTTCTAGTTTGTAAAGTTTATAGTTTCGGTCGCGCTATCATCATTTATTAGCCTAACTGACTGAGCATTGGCTATAGCTTTATATGGGGAATTTGGTGTGCTTTCTAACCCAGCGGGTCGGCAAACTTTTTTTACCTCAAGGGCTAGATGGAGAAACTAGCGCATGACTGCGGGCCAAAGGGGGAGATGAGAAGCGAAGTAATAAAGGAGAGGATATTGGATGAGAGAGGAGGGAAGACAGAGAAAGAGAGGTGAGAAGAGGAGAGCGGAGAGTCGAGAGAGGAGAGGAGAGAAGAGACTAGAGAAGAGAGGAGACAAGAGGAGATAGACGAGAGAGAAGAAGAGAGACGAGAGGATAGGAGAGGGAAGAGACGAGAGGATAGGAGGGGGAAGGGGAGAGAGAAGAGACGAGAGGATAGGAGAGAGAAGAGACGAGAGGATAGGAGAGAGAAGAGACGAGAGGATAGGAGAGAGAAGAGACGAGAGGATAGGAGAGAGAAGAGACGAGAGGATAGGAGAGGGAAGAGACGAGAGGATAGGAGAGAGAAGAGACGAGAGGATAGGAGAGGGAAGAGACGAGAGGATAGGAGAGAGAAGAGACGAGAGGATAGGAGAGAGAAGAGACGAGAGGATAGGAGAGAGAAGAGACGAGAGGATAGGAGAGAGAAGAGACGAGAGGATAGGAGAGAGAAGAGACGAGAGGATAGGAGAGGGAAGAGACGAGAGGATAGGAGGGGGAAGGGGAGAGAGAAGAGACGAGAGGATAGGAGAGAGAAGAGACGAGAGGATAGGAGAGAGAAGAGGCGAGAAGATAGGAGAGAGAAGAGACGAGAGGATAGGAGAGGGAAGAGACGAGAGGATAGGAGAGAGAAGAGACGAGAGGATAGGATAGGAGAGGGAAGAGACGAGAGGATAGGAGAGAGAAGAGACGAGAGGATAGGAGAGGGAAGAGACGAGAGGATAGGAGAGAGAAGAGACGAGAGGATAGGAGAGAGAAGAGACGAGAGGATAGGAGAGAGAAGAGACGAGAGGATAGGAGAGAGAAGAGACGAGAGGATAGGAGAGAGAAGAGACGAGAGGATAGGAGAGGGAAGAGTCGAGAGGATAGGAGAGGGAAGAGACGAGAGGATAGGAGAGAGAAGAGACGAGAGGATAGGAGAGAGAAGAGACGAGAGGATAGGAGAGAGAAGAGACGAGAGGATAGGAGAGAGAAGAGACGAGAGGATAGGAGAGAGAAGAGACGAGAGGATAGGAGAGAGAAGAGACGAGAGGATAGGAGAGAGAAGAGACGAGAGGATAGGAGAGAGAAGAGACGAGAGGATAGGAGAGAGAAGAGACGAGAGGATAGGAGAGAGAAGAGACGAGAGGATAGGAGAGGGAAGAGACGAGAGGATAGGAGAGAGAAGAGACGAGAGGATAGGAGAGAGAAGAGACGAGAGGATAGGAGAGAGAAGAGACGAGAGGATAGGAGAGAGAAGAGACGAGAGGATAGGAGAGGGAAGAGACGAGAGGATAGGAGAGAGAAGAGACGAGAGGATAGGAGAGAGAAGAGACGAGAGGATAGGAGAGAGAAGAGACGAGAGGATAGGAGAGGGAAGAGACGAGAGGATAGGAGAGAGAAGAGACGAGAGGATAGGAGAGAGAAGAGAGGGGAGAGAAAAGGAGAGTAGAGAGTAGACAGCTGAGAAGAGACCCGGGCCTTCAGCAGACCGAATTGCTATTGTAAAGTTTCAGAAAGATCCAAGGGCCGGAGTTTGCCGACCCCTGCTAGCAGAGTTCAGAAAAGTTAAAATATTTATACGCATCAAAATAGAAACTTTAATATTAGTAGGTTAGTAAATTAGCTGCTACCTTGCCTGTACTATCATGGCTTTCTTATCAGTATTTTGTTGTTTGGCTTTGCACCAATATATATTATACTACTGCCAATAGTTAGGATCTAACAAATTAACAAATTAGCCAACCATCTACGCCTTATAGTTTGTCAGTCCAGTTTAACAGCGCAAACTGATAAGCATTAAATTTTTCATAATATCTGCATCTTGCTACTTTCATCGACCTGATGAATTTTTACTTATTTATTACATGTAGTCATCTTTTTTCATTTCCGCAACGATGTTTTATAATAGCTTGGACTAAAGATTTTCGATATTATTAATAAATTAGATTTTTGTTGCTTTTTCTTCAATATTTCTAACAGAAAGAAATGCCTTCGTTTGCCATCCAGCCAGTCCTGTTTAAATCGAATTTCTCCACTGTTTCGTATTTACACTTTTGTCTAAGTTGCTCAGCTGTATAATAATGCCGCCCTCTGCTTGCATCCTCTGGTTCACTCCAACGTTCAATTATTCTGTTATATTCATCTCCTCTCTCCCCTCTCGCCTCTCCCATCTCCTCCCATCTCCCATCTCTCCCCTCATTTCCTCTCGTCTCCCTTCTCCTCTCATCTCCCCTCTCTCCCCTCATCTCTTCTTGTCTCCCCTCTCTCTCCGCTCCTCTCATCTCCCATCTCTCCCCTCATCTCTTCCCGTCTCCCCTCTCTCTCCGCTCCTCTCATCTCCCCTCTCTCCCCTCATCTCTTCCCGTCTCCCCTCTCTCTCCGCTCCTCTCATCTCCCCTCTCTCCCCTCATCTCCCCTCTCTCCCCTCTCTTCTCATCTCCCATCTCTTCTCTCATCTCTTCCCGTCTCCCCTCTCTCTCCGCTCCTCTCATCTCCCCTTTCTCCCCTCATCTCCCCTCTCTCCCCTCTCTTCTCATCTCCCATCTCTTCCCTCATCTCTTCCCGTCTCCCCTCTCTCTCCGCTCCTCTCATCTCCCCTCTCTCCTCTCATCTCCCCTCTCTCCCCTCTCTTCTCATCTCCCATCTCTTCCCTCATCTCCTTTCGTCTCCCCTCTCTCTCCGCTCCTCTTATCTCCCCTCTCTCCCCTCATTTCTTCTTATCTCTCCCCTCTCCCCTCATCTCTCGTCTCCATTCTCTCCTCTCTCATCTCATCTCTTCTCATCTCCTTTCCTCTCCCCTCTCCCCTCATCTCTCTTCTGTCTTCTCTTCTCTCTGAGCCGCAGTCATGCGCTAGAATCTATATCTGGCTTTTGATTTTAAAAAAAGTTTTCCGCCCCCTGCTGTAAATAAACCGGGCTTGTTTTTCCTCAGTTTTATTTAGCCAACAAGTTGTGTTTTCTGCCTTAAAGTTGGAGGAACGCCTTGAATCTCAGACTGTTAAAATTTCGAATTGTTTTGTTTTTTTGCTCAATGTAAAACTTGCCTCAACTTGATAATAATGCCTTAATCATGAATTATTAATATTTATTTCCAATGCTATCTGTAGATTTTGTTATTCGTTTCCTCTGTGGCTTCTGTGAGGCCTTTCCTCTCGACTCCACTGTCTCTGCTTTGCTGGTAAAATTATCGCCATATAACTCGTATGTTTAAAGTTGAAAGTCAAGTCATCAATAATAAGACAGATATAAATGCTGACTAAGGCTTTGCCACATTCCGTACATTCCCAGTCCATAATATATCCAATATAATTTTTATAATTGCCATTCTTGCAGTTGCGAGTCTTCAACTGTTGACAAATATTTTGAAAATGAAACAGCAGCACTGGTTTTCTGTCTCGTTGAGTCATTAATGTTGTTTATTATATAAGATGAAGCAGCCGCACCTACTGACAAGCAATTGTGTCTTGCCCCTCCCTGGCCTGGGGTTGGACTGATTAATGAACATTTTGCTGGCTTTATTGCGAGGCGCTCCATGGCCAATCAGCGGCTTGAAAAGTTTGTTACCTTGGCCACCAACTTTTCGAACGTAAGGTTGGGTGAGGTGAGCTTACTCACTCAGACTAATGTTTAGCATCTTGCCCTTACTGCCTTGGAGCCTTGGAGACGGTAATTGGCCCACCCCCCCCCGCATTTGCTCGGGGGGGGGGAGGTGCCAAGGCAAGCAAAGGGGGGCTTGGATGGCAGCTGCAGGTTTTGTGTCTGTTTTATTGCAAACTGTTGAATCGCCTCTCGGACTCACTCGGTGTCAAGACTGTGGGCGGAGGGAGGGAGGGGGTTGCGGGCCTCGGTGCTGCTTTTGCCGAGAGACGAGCTCTTGCAGACAGCGGAGCAGACAGACTATAAGCGCAGGCTTTTTATAAAAGCTGCTCGACCCGATGCAGTCTGTGTGACCACCGCCTCTCGCAAACAAAACTGCAAACACACAGCCTTACGCCCCCAGTAACAGCAAGACAGCATGGCTGACCAGCTTACAGAGGACCAGATTGCCGAGTTCAAGGAGGCATTCAGCCTGTTCGATAAGGATGGAGACGGTTGCATCACCACCAAGGAGCTGGGCACCGTGATGCGCTCTCTGGGCCAGAACCCCACCGAGGCGGAGCTGCAGGTGAGAATTTTCCAATCTATGGAACTTAGTTAAGAAAGCATGCATACAAAATATAGAGCGAGCAGAATGGGTCCGTGTAGTGGTGCATGGAAAGGAATTTCCGGCGAAGTCGATTGTGTCCTGCATTGTACACATGTCCTCATGTTATTGTCAAGATTTAAGCGGACACAGCAGCAGATGTCTGGAATAATCTAGCCCCATGCACCTCTTCCTGCACAATTGTAGGACATGATCAATGAGGTTGACCAGGATGGAAATGGCACAATCGACTTCCCGGAGTTCCTCACCATGATGGCGCGCAAGATGAAGGACTCCGACAGCGAGGAGGAGATCCGGGAGGCGTTCCGCGTCTTCGACAAGGACGGCAACGGCTTCATCTCGGCTGCCGAGCTGCGCCACGTGATGACCAATCTGGGCGAGAAACTCACGGACGAGGAGGTTGAAGAGATGATCCGCGAGGCTGATCTGGATGGCGACGGTCAGATCAACTACGAGGAGTTCGTCAAGATGATGACCAGCAAATAGACTCGATCTATCGTGTCGTCCGCCATATCATCGCGCCCGAAAATGAACTAAAAGACTTGACATTTTTGTGCTATATATAAAATCTTTAAATTCTGTTTGCTGTACCAGATAATCCTGTTTTCCTAATCAATAAATTGCGTTTTGGCAGCCTTGACCCGCTTCTAATTTTTATCTACTAATATCTTTAATAATTATAATATATCGATTGTTCCAATAAACATAAAATAGCCAAAATTGACTGAATTGCGTTTTATCTAAATTCAGGCATGTTTTCAGTTCAACGCTGATTTCATATACACATTCCTGATGTATTAAATGTATATTAATTTATACAACGTGGTTTCTAATAATACAGGGGTCGGCAAAATTTTTACCTTAAGGGCCAGATTAAGAATCTACGCTCGTAGCTCGTGGCTGGGGGGTAGATAAGAGCGGAAACGAGAAAGAATACTGGGAGAGGAGAGAAGATGAGATGAGGTGTGGAATGAGAGAGAGAGGAGATGAGAAGATAGGGATGAGGGAATAGAGAAGAGGGGAGAGAATAGATCTCCATAGCCGATACCCGAGGGCCCAATAGATGAAATGACCTATAGTTTGCCGATCCTTGGTACAATGCTACCAGTATTTCAATACATGCAGCTTTGATGTACGCTCCTGTACTGGTTGCAATACTGTAAGTAGCATGGAAGAGAAGGGGTGTGCACAATTAAGCCTACAGTATTAGGTGTATCGACAATAAAATTCAAGCCAATAACACACTACTTCGCCATTCAATAAACCAAACAAAAGGAGTACATCGAAGAGATCGACTCCGAGCTGACTGGTGTACTCGAGCTCAACACATTCATGACGCTCATGGCCGAGAAGATGAAGCCCCGCGACACTGAAGAGGCCATCATCGAGGCGTTCCGCGTGTTCGACAAGCAGAACAGCGGCATGGTGTCTGCCTCCGAGCTGCGCAACCAGCTAACTCAGCTCGGAGAGCGACTCACGGACGAAGAGGTCGACGCGTTGATTAAAGAGGCCGACTGCGACGGGGAGGGCCAGATCCGGTACGAGGACTTTGTCCGGTCTATTATCAACCAATAGCAGCAGCGCGGACTTCGACTCAATGTGGCTGACTTTTGTATTCGTTTTATTTACTTTTCATTTTTTGTAAATACCAATGCTAAACTTTTGTGTTGAACTTGTATTGGACTGTAAAATTTCTGCCACCAGCTTATACATGTACAAGTTAAGCAGAGTTGACCGTGGTTAGTATATCTAGTACGTATATATAGCTGAATAGGCTGCTTGCGACATTCTCAAGTCACAATTGAAGATAGGGATAGGGATGAGCCAGGGTGCTCACAACCCACTGGCGAATATTTGTTATTTAATTTTTCATTCATGATCTACATTTAAACTTAACCACAGAACCTAACTGTTAATCTACTCGCTCAGATAATAGTAAAAATGAATAGTCTATGGCCATGCCAAGGACTTCTCAATAACTAGGGACAGGAAACTACAAAGTTGGAGGCCGATTTATTTAATTCAGCGAATCCAGAGGCAGATTATTTCAGATAATAAAAGCAGGCATACTGTGCTAATGATTTTATTGGACTAATTAAAAATTTATGACTAAGTTACAGACTCGCCTATTATCTTATCTGATTGTCTGCCAGCCAGATTATTTATTCTTTCATCCTCCAGAAGATCAACTAAATTTGTAGCTTTACAATCGAAACATACTACTAGCTAGCAAACTGAAAAGCAGCCAAGTTTATAATAAAATAATAGGTAACAAAAGCCTGAAAGACAACGGAAACAGATACAAAGAGTTGGCAGGGACACGCGTGGTTAAAACAGTCAAATTAATTTGGCTAAATAAAATGCATTTTTATTCTGATTTATTTATTAGCAGGAATTATTAGCTAGAAAAATGATGTTTAGAACTGAGGAAAAACACTAACAAAGCTGCTTTATAATAATTCTATCAGCTAAATTAGCAGCTTTGTCAAGTACTTTACAAGTAAAGCTAAATAGCTGTTTCAAACGAAACACTCAAATGCACATTCGTTCTAAACAAATAAATTGTAATAAATACATGAGACAGATTAAAAAACAAAACGCTTTGACTGTTACTATGAGAATTGATAGTAGTATAATGAAACTTGATTAATGAATAAGCTGTTCAGAGCAAAACAATTTTAATGCAGGTATATGTAATGCAGGTATTTGCAATTGTTGGCACCCAGACAATTTGCATTAGCCATGCAGATTCAAAGTTGTTAGCATAATTAATTCGAACTAAATACGGGTGTAGAAAAACTTTCGATGGGTTTGATTAGATCTATCAACTCTCAGGTATAGATGGGTTTGATTAGATCTATCAACTCTCAGGTATAGATGGGTTTGATTAGATCTATCAACTCTCAGGTATAGATGGGTTTGATTAGATCTATCAACTCTCAGGTATAGATGGGTTTGATTAGATCTATCAACTCTCAGGTATAGATGGGTTTGATTAGATCTATCAACTCTCAGGTATAGATGGGTTTGATTAGATCTATCAATTCTCAGTATAGATGGGTTTGATTAGATCTATCAACTCTCAGTATAGATGGGTTTGATTAGATCTATCAACTCTCAGGTATAGATGGGTTTGATTAGATCTATCAATTCTCAGTATAGATGGGTTTGCTTAGATCTATCAACTCTCAGGTATAAATGAATTCAATTAGATCTATCAACACCCAGGTATAAATGAAATTGATTAGATTAGATCTACCAACACTCTTGTGGTATAGATGAGTTTGAACAGAATTGATTTGATTAACACTGCATCAACAAAAGTATGAAAGTGCAGTCTGATTACCAGACTACGATATTGAGCGGACGCAATGGCAATAAACGCAAAATCATCAATCACATGCCAAAACATGCTGTAAAAACAGACTAAGAAACCGAAAGATGACACAAACAAAAGGATGGCAATAGCTGTCATAGCAGTTTGAATGAAAGGAGCAGCAAGATTTTTATAGGCAAACAAAAAACAACACTAAAAAACGCGAAATAACTATACTTCAGTCCAACGTAAATAAAGCTGGGCTAAATCTCTAAAAAATCAGAAGAAACGCTTTTTTGGATATCTAGCTCACCAGCTTAGCATGCCCAGGATGCCCCAAACTTCACAAAGCTGAAATATTAAAGCTCAAACTTCACAAAGCCCAAAATTCACCAAGCTTAAAATTACAAAGCCCAGACTTCACAAAGCCCAAACTTCACAAAGCCCAAACTTCACAAAGCCCAAACTTCACAAAGTTCAAACTTCACAAAGCTCAAACTTCACAAAGCTTAAAATTACAAAGCCCAGACTTCACAAAGCTCAAACTTCACAAAGCCCAAACTTCACAAAGCCCAAACTTCACAAAGCCCAAACTTCACAAAGTTTAAACTTCACAAAGCCCAAACTTCACAAATCCCAAACTTCACAAAGCCCAAACTTCACAAAGCTCAAACTTCACAAAGCCCAAACTTCACAAAGCCCAAACTTCACAAAGCTCAAACTTCACAAAGCCCAAACTTCACAA
>NIVC01004186.1:0-2500 GCA_002269645.1 Macrostomum lignano | reverse complement strand
AGCCAATCAGAGATGCCCAAGCCGCACTAGCCAATCAGAGATGCCCAAGCCTCACTGACCAATCAGAATAGGCCTATCTAACCCCGCAAAGCAAAACGCAATCGCAAGACCCATCACACCCATAGGCTTACCTAATCTGCATTGGCAAACTGTAGGTATGCAAGAAGTTGCCGCCAAACACCATGCTGTCAATCGGTGTGTAGACGGCGTGCACCCAGCCGGAGGGAAGCAGCACAGTCTGACCGGCTGTCACTCGCAAAACGCGCGGCTAACAAAGGAAAAAAGTAGAAAATATACAAAAAATAAATCTAATCAAGACATCTCATCTCATCTCTGATCTCAGTAAGTCTAATGCAAAATCTAATCTAGCCATCTCATATCTAATCTCAACAAGTCTAGTGCCAAATCTAATCTATCCATCTCCTATCTAGTCTCAACAAGTTTAGTATCATATCTAATTTAGCCCTCTTATATCTAATCTCAACAAGTCTAGAGCCAAATCTAATTTAGCCCTCTTATATCTAATCTCAACAAGTCTAGAGCCAAATCTAATTTAGCCCTCTTATATCTAATTTCAATAAGTCGAGAGCCGAATCTTATCTAGCCATCTTGATCTACGTAATCCCAGTAAGTCTAGTGCCAAATCTAATCTAGCCCTCTTATATCTAATCTCAATACGAGCTAAGTCTAGTGCCAAAATCTAATTTAGCCGTCTTATCTCCGATCTTAATTCTAGAGCCGAATCTAATCTAGCCATCTTATATCTAATCTCAATAAGTCTACAGCCAAATCTAATCTAGCCATCTCATATCTGGTCTTAAGAAGTCTAGAGCCAAATATAATCAAAGCCAAAGCCATAAGCCAATTATTCATCCCGCCACTACTCACGCCTCTAGCGCATCGGTCACCAAGGAAGATGGTGGACGAAGAGCTGGACAGCATCCAGGTCTCGTAGCAGGCCAAATTGCCATCGTTGGGCGGCAACAAATAGAAGACTTTCTCGCCCCAAAGCACGTGATACCAGACCGAGGAGCCGCCAAAGTCGATGTGGAAATCTGTGTAGGATCCCGCAGGACTTAGCAAGCAGAATTTGAGCAGCTCTGGTCGCTCCTCGATATCGAAATCCTTCTCAGACTGATCGCTAGTTTGTAGTTCATCAGCATTGACAGGATTTTCTTTGCTGCTAGCTGGAGCTTCAGCGGTTGGTTGATCAGCTGGCCAGCACCTGTTCACTAAGCTGAGTTGGCGAACAGCTAACGGAGCTTGAACCATGTCACCCAGCTCGCTGTCCGAGATCTCCAGGCTCAGCAGGTTCAATAGGCGGCCACTGCGGGAGCGGCTGAAATCAGGGGCGGAGCTGGTGGTTTAGGGGCTGAAGGGCGGATCAGGGGCGGAACTGGTGGTTTAGGGGCTGAAGGCGGATCAGGGGCGGAACTGGTGGTTTAGGGGCTGAAGGGCGGATCAGGGGCGGAACTGGTGGTTTAGGGGCTGAAGGGCGGATCAGGGGCGGAACTGGTGGTTTAGGGGCTGGAGGGCGGATCAGGGGCGGATCTGGTGGTTTAAGGGCGGAACTGAAGGCGGATCTGGTGGTTTAGGGGCTGAAGGGCGGATCAGGGGCGGAACTGGTGGTTTAGGGGCTGAAGGGCGGATCAGGGCGGAACTGGTGGTTTAGGGGCTGAAGGGCGGATCAGGGGCGGAACTGGTGGTTTAGGGGCTGAAGGGCGGATCAGGGCGGGACTGGTGGTTTAGGGGCTGGAGGCGGATCAGGGGCGGATCTGGTGGTTGAGGGCGAACTGAAGGCGGATCTGGTGGTTTAGGGGCTGAAGGGCGGATCAGGGGCGGAACTGGTGGTTTAGGGGCTGAAGGGCGGATCAGGGGCGGAACTGGTGGTTTAGGGGCTGAAGGGCGGATCAGGGGCGGAACTGGTGGTTTAGGGGCTGAAGGGCGGATCAGGGGCGGAACTGGTGGTTTAGGGGCTGGAGGGCGGATCAGGGGCGGATCTGGTGGTTTAAGGGCGAACTGAAGGCGGATCTGGTGGTTTAGGGGCTGAAGGGCGGATCAGGGGCGGAACTGGTGGTTTAGGGGCTGAAGGACGGATCAGGGGCGGAACTGGTGGTTTAGGGGCTGAAGGGCGGATCAGGGGCGGAACTGGTGGTTTAGGGGCTGGAGGGCGGATCAGGGGCGGATCTGGTGGTTTAAGGGCGGAACTGAAGGCGGATCTGGTGGTTTAGGGGCTGAAGGGCGGATCAGGGGCGGAACTGGTGGTTTAGGGCTGAAGGGCGGATCAGGGCGGAACTGGTGGTTTAGGGGCTGAAGGACGGATCAGGGGCGGAACTGGTGGTTTAGGGGCTGAAGGGCGGATCAGGGCGGATCTGGTGGTTTCGGAGCTGAGGGCAGTGTAGGTTTAGGGTGGCACAGACTTAAGTATGTGTGGTTTAGGAGATCACAAGATTAGGCACTAGACTTGTTGAGATTAGATATAAGATGGCTAGATTAGATT